>SNQJ01S0009507.1:131641-178458 GCA_010110895.2 Picea sitchensis
TGTAATTCAATTAGTAATTAGACGGTTAATTAATAGAGTTAGTGTAATAGTAATTAGTAGAATAGTTAGAGTAGTTTGTATTTAGTTTTAGTTTAATTTAGTAGTTTGTTTTAATTAGATTAGTGTATTAGTTTGTTTTATTAATTTTATTAGTTTTAGTTAGTTTTAGTTAGTTTAGTTAGTTTTATTTGTTTTAGATAGATTAGTTAGTTTAGGTTAGTTTTCTCTTTGGTTTTTTTTTTAGGATCTTAGAGCGGCCAACGGAGCCGTTAAACCCGTCAGGGTGGTTCATTCCAAATGGCTTGGGTTATTAGACAACCCCGGACCGGTTCCACTCTCTCAATTGACGAACGGACAATTTCGCCCGTCAACACCTCTGTGCATGTACAATGAAGCTTCTCGGACACTTGAACATTTAACATGATATTTTTAGTGTTTTGGCACTTGGACACTCGATAATATTTGGGCGTCCTTGACACATGTGTGCTTGTTATGCATGCACTTGGCGTTCATAGTCATGTTGGATATTCATTCTGAACGCTCCTCCTCCATGTGGCTTGGTTGGCACTTGGCTCTTAGGCTCGGCTTTGGATTTTGTTCTGTGCAATATTAAAAACAATACCTTGGTATGGAAGAAAAATTTTGGAGAATGATTTAAAAAAAAATGCAGATCCAAACACAAGCATAGAGAACCGCTCTCTGATGCATCCCTATCGGAAGCCATAGAAAATGTAGCACGAGAAACCTTGACACCTTGGTGTGGATATTCACCATTCAAATGGTTTGGCACCTGACTTCTTGGATAAATACCTTCCTCCTCGTTGTGGCTTCATTTGTCTTTGATTGGTGATTGGCATATGTTGTTGTTATGTGAACCTGAATTTGGACTGTTAGTTGTCGATAATTGAGAGCGTTGAATTTGCCAATGGTTCTTATGCTCTGCTCTATCTTTCAACAATGGCACTTGCACCTAAGCATACACATCACTTAGATGCTTTCGATAGATGGCCATTTCCCACTCCAAATCCCACTCCAAACAAAGAGCATTCTATATTTTGTTGAAGGCTATGTAAGATTTAAATGTTATCCTCTGACTGCCATCTTAAAACCCAGACAACACTTGGATTTTGGGAGTCATTTGACAGTTGGATACTTTAACTCTTGCAAATACACCTTTGTTTTCTTATTTTCTTATTTGATATATCCCACATGCAATAGAAAATGACATCCATAAGTGTTTATATAGGTCATTGCCTCCATAAGTATTCGATGAGATATGAGGAACGGTGTCGGGATTGGCGCTTGTGTTGGGATTTGTTTGTGTATTGGACTATGAAATTTGGTATATGCATTAGCTTGATATGTAGTGTGACTTAGGATTAAGGATTTGTGGTTGAAATTGAGCAACACATTTTTTCGTAAAATTTACAAATAAAAATGTATATTTTATTTGAAAACATAAAAAATCTAAAAACTAGGGTTTCATGCTAAATGACAATTATTGTGTTTTTTGGAATGCAGGTCGAAAGACAGAGACACAAGGATCTTGAGAAAAAGCGATCAATGGGAACTTTTCAATACTTAATGAAGTAATTAGAAGTTATGATATTGACCAAATACATTGGGAATTTGGTGAATCAATCACAAATTGATGAAGATGCTTCAAAATTTAAAAGGAATTATTTTGAGCGCTAACATCTAGATCCAACTTGGATGGATACCTCCCTGTGCGGCTCCAAGAACATAGAAGACCATGTGCCTTTTCCATTGGGCTATGGAGTCAATTGTGCAACCTCTATCTGCAAACTTTTAAAACTGGCAATTTATTCAAGCAATTAACTGATAAACTGTTGAAAAACATGAAGGAAAACAATTGCTCGGGAAACGAGATTTATTTCTTATGCTACCCTAATTCTAACTAGTTCTGCAACTTGGTCAAGTAAAGGAAAACTTACATAACATCCATTCAATTAATTTCAAAACTGAGATAATCTTGTCTCTTTCACTGATGAATAGATAATAACTGAAACATATCAACAGTGATAGAAAATCTTTAAGAAACCCATACTCGCCCATGAATGTCGGTGAAGTGAAATCTGAAATTTTCAAGTAATCTGGAACATATGACTCCATCAAGGCTACAACCAGATCATTGAAACCAAGATCAAAAACATGTTGATCCACAAAAAACAATTTCTCATCCATGATTGCCTCTTTGCTTGAAAACTGATAACCCTCTAGTTCTGTTGTGATCAGATCTTGATCATCAATAGAAACAAATCCCTCTTTAGAATAATGATCATAAGATAATAGTGAAGCGGTGTTTGAAAAACACTAATTATGATCAACAAAGTGTTGAAATTAATAATACAACTGAGACCGGGGGGGGGACGGGGGGGGATGAATCAGTGGTTACTGTGCTTAAAATTTTTTATGCCTATTAAAATATTATTAACCTTCTCCAAGTGATCATAAAGATTATGCAAGACATGAACAACAGAAATAACAAACATCAATCACACATATGATATACAAAGAGACAAATATTTCATGAGGAAACCCATAAAGGGAGAAAACCTCTTCTTCTTCGAATGATAGGCATTATTTTAAGTTTTGTACATCATTTTTCTTTGAGCACCAACTCAAAATGAGGCTACAACCTCTTATTTAACAAGATGCAACTTGTTGAGAGCACCAAATCTCTGGTTTCTCTAGCACCCACTAGAAGGAAGCACCAACTCCCTGAGTGTTCCAGCACCAACTTCCACTCACACAGACACCAACCTGTATAACAGAGAACAATGGTTCTCCCTTGCACTACCCTACCACCCTAGTTTTTCTGGCTGCAACCAGATGGAAGCTACAACTTCTTGTGTTCAAGCACCCACTTGAAACTATGAGGACAATAGTCCTCCCTAGCACAACCCTACCACCCTTAGATACAAAACTTTACTTACTTGTTATGTCTCTGATATGGTATGTTACAACTCCATATATCCTCTGCCTTCTTCAGCTTCTATGCTATGTTCCTCTTTTGCATCTTTATGCTTCTATGCTCTTCTCTCTTTCTTTCTCCGCACAACGCTACTCTGTTCAGCTTCTCTTCAGCATATTTTTCTCTCTGTTGCCTCTACATTATTTTCATGCACCTCTTCTCTCTATTCTGCATATCTTTCTCACCTTGAGTCCTCTCCCTGATCATCATTCAAACTCTTCTTCTTCCCTGGTGGTTATGTTATTTTTGTTCATCATCAATGGTATTTATCCAAATATTCTTTGGCTTCTCTAGTAGTCACAACCCTTCATCTTCTCTGTCAATTACCGCCAATCAATTATGGCTTCTTTGGCTTCTAATCCCCTTCCTTCACATGACCATCGACAATGACCATACGCCTAATTGATAGGCTCTTCGTGACTCGCGACTTCGAGAATCTAAGTATAATACAACTCGATTCTTCGAACTCCTGATATCTAAAGTGGAGCCTAGCGATGTGCTAGCTCCTCCCTTAAACTTCGTTGATGTGATCATGGTTGTGACCAAACACCTATTCAAAAGGCACTTCTTGATCTCGGTCTAGTGAGCGCTAGATCTGTTTCTTGATATGACCTTAGGCAATGATCTCATGTGACCATGTGATTGTGGGTGCGTCCAAAGGTGGTTTGAATCAAACTAATTTTTTCCCTGCAATTTACCTCGATCCTCTACATGTCCTTTCTCCAAAAACATGGTTTTGATTGCGGCCCGCCTTCAAATTTTTAAAGTTTGTGCATCTTCAATCCTCGCAATGCGATGGGATTGTCGATCTCACGATATTGACGGTGCTCCTGAACAGACGGTTCAGATTTGTTCTTTCACGATCTGCGGATCAACTCTAACCTTCTTAAATCAATGGTTGTGATTTATTTCATGATCCGGGCTTCGGGAATTTCAAATCTCAAACCTTGTTTTCTTCCATATGTCAATCTTTCGGAGTCGATGATCTGTGGACACCTGTCCTTCTCAATCGACGGCTCTGCTCTACTTTGGGAATTTTGACCTTTCAACTAGATCAATGGTTTTGCAGCCCCTTTCTCGATCAATGATCGAGATCTCCTTCGGGTCTCTAGACTTCTGAAATATCAAGTCTCAAACTTTACTTTCCCTCGAAGTATATGGATTACTGCCATTTGTCCTTGCTAACGTGGTCTTCCATATGTCCCTGTTAATGTGGTTTGCCACATGTCCTTGTTGAGATGGTCTTCTAACATGGGTGAGATATGTAGGGAGTGTAGTGGAGTGTGGAGGAAGAGCACAGTAGTGGAGTGTGACGTCGGAGCGTGGCAGTGGTATGTATGAGTGGTTTGGTGGTTTTCTCGGAGGGGGGGTTAGGCGGTAAGTGGTAATGAGAAAGGGGGGTCCGAGTTGATAGGAAGGTGACACATATGAGGGTGCCACATAGGAAATACCACCAACTCAGACCTCCCCCCATGGTTAAATGCAGAAAGGTCAGGGGGGTCTGATATACCTTGTCGACCGTAGATTTGAGTGCCTGATTGTTAATTGTTGAGATTAGCGCACCCTTATTCTAACTTGTCATGTCCTTCCACTTTAGAATGATCTGATGACTGAAATTTACTTCGGATGATCCGATGGTTGAGGATTTATTTCAGCTCTCTGGCTCTCTGGACTTCGGGGATTTCAAATCTCAAATTGAATTCTTGAAATGATATTTTTCTGGAGCGTAACCTCCTCACATATTTAGACCCGAAATGAATGATGTTTGTTGGATAAAGATCTTAGATCAATGACTTGATCTATCTTTGATGCAGCTTTGCCTTGGATTAAATCCAGCGACTCTCCATATTTTCTTATCCTATCCTTCCATTTAATTCAATCTGACGGCTGACAGAGATTCAGGTGATCGATATCTCAGATCTCATCCCTTGCTTATCCTGTCCTTCCACTTAAATCAATCCAACGACTGATGGAAATTTGGATGATCGAATTTTCAATCACTTTTCCCCGCTTATCCTATCCTTCTATTAATTCAATCCAATAGCTGACAGAAGTTAGGATGATTGGGATCTCATATCTTTCAGCTTATCATGTCCTTCCACTCAAAAATGATCCAACATTCATTGTCTCTCTTCCTCCTAAGTTTTTAATCTCTCTGACTTAGAAAGTTTTCTAAGTGTTCAAGGATCTCGGCCTTTGCTCATCCTCGTCTTCATTTCTGGAAAATGCTATCTCTCCTGAGATTTCTCGTCTTCTACTCTCTCGAGGTTTGGTTTGTTGTTGTTATTTCCATCAATGACAAGCACACTCTTCCCGTCAAACATGCCAACAATCTCCCCCTTTGGCATTGATGGAAACCATGAAAGGCTTCACTATTATTCTTTAGACCTTCAACTATAGTACACAGACAACACCTTTTTCTCCCCCTTTGACATCAATGTCAAAGAAAACAGAGTCACTATGTGCTCCCCCTGAGAATATATACTAGGAGCACTCTCCCCCTGATCAGATAGACTATTTAGCTTGATAAAGGGGTCATGCCCAACTTCTGGCATATATACTCAAATTGATATTTTGCAAACAGTTTACTGAATATATCAGCAATCTGATATTTGGATGGAATATAATGCAAAGAAACAGCAGTGTCGGTCACCTATTCCCTCAATAAGTTATACTTCATGGGTATATGCTTGGTCTTGGAGTGAAATACATGATTCTTTGACACACTAATTGTACTAGTATTATCACAATGAATTGGGACCGGTGTAGTATATTTTACCTCCAAGTATGAAAGTGTCTGAATCATCCACAATACTTGGGTACAGCAAGTGGAAGTTGCAATGTATTCAACTTCTGTAGTCGATAAGGAAATGGAACCTTGCTTCTTGCTCAAGCATGTTACAAGAGAATCTCCTAAGAAGAATGCATCTCCACTCATGTTTTTCCTTTCATCCTTGCAGTTAACCCAGTCAACATTTGAATAGACTGATAATTGAAAATTTTGATTCCTAGGATACCATAGTCCATAGTTCATCGTTCCTTTCAAATATTTTAATATTCTTTTGACAGTTATCAAATGACTATGTTTAGGTGCAGATTGATACCTTCCTACCATTCCAACAGAATGTATTATGTCTGGACGAGATGTTGTGATGTACAATAGGTTGTCTATCATAGACCTATATGAACTCTGATCAACATCAGGTGAGTTGTCATCCTTGCTTAGCTTGCATCCAGTGACCATAGGTGTGCTCACAGGTGTAGAATATTCCATTTGAAACCTTTTCAATATTTCTCTTAGATATTTCTCCTAAGAAAGAAATATTCCTTCAGACCTCTGAGTAATTTGCAGACCAAGAAAAAATGACAGTTCCCCTATCGTAGACATTTCAAATTCAAACTACATGGCAGAAGAAAACCATTGTATCAATGAAGCATTATTACTTCCGAAGATGATGTCATCTACATAGAACAACACAATGAGAAAATCATTATCCTCTATTTTTATATATAGATTGTTGTCAATTGTTCCTCTCTTGAACCCTTTGTCTTGAATATACTTATCCAGTTTGTAGTACCAGACACAAGGAGCTTGTTTCAACCCATATAAGGATTTCTTCAACTTGCAGACAAAGTTAGGGTTATATGACAGTTGGAAACCTTCTGGTTGTTCCATATAGACTTATTCTTTTAGATCTCCATTTAGAAAAGATGACTTGACATCCATTTTATAGACTTTAAACTTCTTATGACAAGCATAGGAAAGAAACATTCTAATATCTTCTAATCTTGCTACGGGGGCAAATGTTTCATCAAAATATAGTCCTTCAATTTGAGCATACTCTTTGTAGACCAATATATCTTTATTTCTTACAATATTTCCTTTCTCGTTCATTTTATTCTTAAACACCCATTTGGAGCCAATTACATTCTTATCTCCAGGTCTAGGAACAATCTCCCAAGTATTGTTCTTCTCAATCTGATCCAGTTCCTCCTTCATTGATTTTAACCAATTTACATCTTTACTCGCTTCATTAAAGTTGTTGGGTTCCACCATGGATATGAGGGCTATATGTGATTGCTCGGTGTCTTTGATTATCCTTCTCCTGGTTTGTACACCTTTGTCTTTTCTCACCAATTATATGACTTGCAGGAGGATTCTTTTGAGTAATTCTGGAGGAAGGATTTGATGTTGTCCATTGATTTGAGTATGCCTAAGTATTTGTATCTTCATCTAACTCAGAGTAGTCTTTTTCTGATTCTTGGAACTTTTCATCTTCAACTTCAACTATATCCTTTGTTGTTGATTCAATATTGCTCACCTCTCTTACTGGGACTCCTTCATCAACTTTTATGTCAATGAAATCAACCAATTTATGCAACCTCTTATTATAGCATATGTATCCTTTACTATTTGTAGCATACCCTTAGAAGATGCCTTCATCAGCCCTGACATCATACTTGCCTAGGTTTTCATTATTATTCTTTATGTATCACTTACTCCCAAAGACTTTGAAGTGTTTGATTGAAGCAAATCTTCCATACCATAGTTCATAAGGTGTCTTGTCACTGTGCAGTCTGAGATGAGCTTTGTTAAGAATATGGATTGTTTTGAGTATTGCTTCTACCCAGTAGGTTTGACCAATGTTCTTGTCATTCATCATTGACCTGGCCATTTGCTGAATTGTTCTTCTTTGCCTCTCAACTACTCCATTTTGTTGTGGAGTTCATGGGATTGTGTATTCTCTTTTGATCCCATGTTTATCACAGAATTCCTTGAAATCACTTGACATAAATTCTCCTCCTTTGTCTGATCTTACAACCTTTAATCTGTTTTTTGTTTGATTCTCAGTTAAAGCCTTAAATATTTTAAATTTCTCAAATGCTTCAACTTTTTCTTTGAGAAAAGAAACCCAAGTGAGTCTAGAGTAATCATCAATGATCAGCATGTAGTTTTCCTTCATTGTTCCTTCCTATCTTGATGGTCCACATAAATCCATATGAACTAATTGGAGTGGTTTCTCTGTTGAAGTAGAGCTCTTGGATTTAAACTGTGTCCTGGTTAGATTTCCTACTTGGAAGGGTTTACACACATAATCTTGTGGCTTTGATATACATGGAAGATCTTTTACTGCCTCAAGATTTTTGAGTTTGATTAAGTGGTCAAAGTTTAGATGTCCAAGTCTCCTATTCCATAACCAAATTTCGTCATGTTTTCTTAGATGACACTCTTCTCTATCTTCTTTCAGCACATATACATTATTATATGTCCTTATGCCTTTAGCCACCACTTGTGCTAAGTTTACAAACTTTATCTTACAATCTTTGGAAGTGAACACCACTTCACATCCTCTGTCACACATTTGACTTACACTGAGAAAATTATGTTTTGGCCCATCTACAAGCAGAACATCCACGGCTTTTCCCTTGCCATTACTTAAACTCACCATCCCTTTACCCATGATTTTACCTGGTTCATCATTTCCAAAGGTCACATTTCCTATTTTTCTTTTACTTCTAGACATAAAATTATCCTTGCCTGCAATCATGTGCTTGGAACATCCACTATCTATATACCAGGGGTCTTTTTTTTTTGAGCTGAAAGTACTAGACCACATTTTTCACTATCTTTATTTTTCCATGTGTTGGCATTTCTAGCTAAGGGTTTTATCCTTTGATCTACTTTGTAATTCTTTAGATGGCATTTTGCAGATTTGTGGTTGAATTTATGACAGTTATAGCACTCAATCTCAATGTTCAATAGGTCAAAGTGATTGGTGCAACTTTTCCTACTCATTGGTTGTTTATTTCTATGTTGTAAAGATTGTTTGTTTCTTGATCTCCTCAGTTGCATATCTCTAATATTAATTTGACAATTTGCAATCTTATGACCAAAATTAGAGCAGTAAAAACACTAACCATGGAAGAAATTTTGGTACTTGAAGGATGGCCTTCTTCTTGATATTTCTTGCTAAATCTTCTGATAGCTTTGTTTTTTATTAGGGATCATCGTGTTTGTATTAGCTTTTGGTGGCAGAGTACTCACATGGTCTGATTTTCAACTGACTTGGAACTTGATCATATTTACTGACTCTTTTATTTCTGTTTGTTCGTTGATTGAACCAATTACATAGCCTAAACCAGTCTTCAATAAAGGATATCTATTTTTTCTCAGAATGTCATTTAGTTCTATTGAGGCTTTAATGCTTGGAAGATTTTGGAGATATAATGCTTTAAACTTCTCCATCTCTTTTCTGGTTTTTACTACCTCTTCTTCCAAGGCTTCACATATTGCTTCTTTTTTGGTAATTGATGTTTCAAAATGTCCTCTATTTTATTTTCCTCTTCTAATTCCACTTTTAGCAAGGTAAAGTCTTCATCAGGTTTTTTACTGTCTTTCTCAAAGTGTATCAACAATTTGTTTTGTTTTTTCTTCTGAAATCTGAGTCTAGCAATTTCTTCTAGAGCACTGATCAGTTCTCCTTCCAAGTCAACCACATATTCTTCATCATCAACATCACTTCTTGTGCCTTTATTATCATAATCCTCTTTGTCGATAATCATAAAGTCATTAATCTTATCTTCACAAGCAAAATCACTATCTATGTCTCCTAAAGAGTCATCATTGTTTACACATAAACTTTTTGTTTTACCAAATCTCCTGGATGTGTACTTATCTTCACCTTCAGTGTTCTAGTCCTTCTTCTTGTGTGGACACTTAGATGAAAAGTGACCTATATTTCCACATTTAAAACATTTGAAGGGAAACTTGCCTTGGTACTTGCTTGATCCTTTCTTTAGTCTTCTCACAATTTTTTCTTAAATCTCATCAAGCTCAGAATCCTCATCCTTATCTTCTTTAAATGATGCTTCTCTAGAGGTGGGTTTATCTTTACCTATCCTCATTTCATAAGCAGACAGAGTTTCTAGGAGTTGATCAATAGAAAGAGTTTAAAGATCATTCAGTTATTCTATTGCAGAAAATTTTGGATTAAATCTATTGGGCATATATCTTAAAATATTATGAACTAAAAATGAGTCTTCAATCTTCTTACCAAGACCCTTCATGGAATTCAAAAGATCCTCAACTCTTAAAAAATATTTACTAATTGTTTCATCCTCATTCATCTTTAGTTGTTCAAATTTCAATCTATGTGTCTGAAGTTTGGCACCTTTTACTTTCTCATCTCCTTCATAATTGTTAATAAGTTTTTGGAAGATTCAAGTTGCATGACCTTTACAAATTCAGCTTCAGCAAGCCCACTCAAGATAGCATTCATTGCCTTAGCGTTGAAGCTGAATTCTAGCTTGTCATCCTTAGAAGCTAGTACAACTGGCTTTACATAACCAGTCTCTACAACATCCCAAACATCAGCACCTAAGGCCATGATGTATGTTATCATTCTAACCTTCCAGAAGGCAAAATTTGTTCCATCAAACATAGGAGGCTTATTGGTTGAAGTTCCTTCATGGATTGTCATGTTTAAGCTTACTAATCTACCTTTAAATAAAAAGAACCCGCTCTGATACCAATTGTTGAAATTACTAAGGAAACTAAGAGGGGGAGGTGAATCAGTTGTTACTGTGCTTAAAAAATGTTATGCCTATTAAAATATTATTAACCTTCTCCAAGTGATCATCAAGATTATGCAAGACATGAATAGCAGAAATAACAAACATCAATCACACATATGATATACACAAAGACAGATATTTCACGAGGAAACCCATAAAGTGATAAAACCTCTTCTTCTTCGAATGATAGGCAGTCTTTTAAGTTGTGTACATCATCTTTCTTTGAGCACCAACTCAAAATGAGGCTACAACCTCTTCTTTAACAAGCTGCAACTTGCTGAGATCACCAACTCTCTGATTTCTCTAGCACCCACTAGAAGGAAGCACCAACTCCCTGAGTGTTCCAGCACCAACTCGATGGAAGCACCAACTTCCATTCACATAGGCACCAACCTGTATAACAGAGAATAATGGTTCTCCCTTGCACCACCCTACCACCCTGCTTTTTTTGGCTGCAACCAGATGGAAGCTACAACTTCCTGTGTTCGAGCACCCACTTGAAAATCTGAGGACAGTAGTCCTCCCTAGCACCACCCTACCACCCTTAGATATTAATCTTTACTTACGTGTTGTGTCTCTGATATGGTCTGTTACAGATCCATGTCTCATATACCTTCTTTAGCTTCTATGCTTTGTTCCGCTTTTGCATATTTCTACGTCTATGCTCTTCTCTTTTTCTTCCTCCACACAACACTACACTGTTCAACTTCTCTTCAACATATTTTTCTTTGTGTTTCCTCTACATTATTTTCATGCACCTCTTCTCTTTGTTCTGCATATCTTTCTCACCTCGAGTCCTCCTCCTGATCATCATTCAAACTCTTCTTCTTCCCTGGCAGTGATGTTGTCTCTGTTCATCATCAATGGTCATTATCCAAAGATTCTTTGGCTTCTCTAGTAGTCGCAACTCTTCGTCTTCTTTGTCAGTTACATTCATTAAATTATGGCTTCTTTGGCTTCTAATCCCCTTCCTTCACGTGACCATCGACGATGACCATACACCTAACCGATAGGCACTTCATGACTCAGGACTTCGGGAATCTTATTATAAGACAACTCGATTCTCCCAACTCCCGATATCCAAAGTGGAGCCTAGTGACGTGCTATCTCCTCCCTTAACCTTCGTTGATGTGACCATGGTTGTGCACAAACGCCTATTCAAAAGGTGTTTCCCGATCTCGTTCTAGTGAGTGATAGCTCCATTTCTCGATATGACCTTGGGTGATGATCTCATGTGACCATGTGATTGCAGGCACGTCCAAAGGTGGTTTGAATCAAACTACTTTTTTCCCTACAATTTACCTCGAGCCTCCACGTGTCATTTCTCCAAAATCGTGGTTTTGATTGTGGCCCGCCTTCAACTTTTTAAAGTTTGTGCATCTTCAATCCCCGCAATGCAATGGGATTGTCGATCTCATGATCTTGACAGTGCTCCTGAACGGATGGTTCATATTTGTTCTTTCATGATCTATGGATCAAATATAACCTTCCTAAATCAATGGTTGCAATTTATTTCATGATCCAGGCTTTGGGAGTATCAAATCTAAAACTTGTTTTTATTTCGTACGCCAATCTTCCAAAGTCGATGATCCGTGGACACCTATCCTTCTCAATCGATGGCTCTACTCTACTTCGGGAATTTTGACCTTTCAACTAGATCAACGGTTATGTGGCCCCTTTCTCAATCAACGGTTGAGATCTCCTTCGGGTCTCTGGACTTCTGAAATCTCAAGTCTCAATATTTACTTTCCCTTGAAGTATAAGGAGTACTGCCACGTTTCCTTGCTGACATGGTCAACCACATGTCCTTGTTGAAGTGGTCTACCACAAGTCCTTGTTGAGGTGGTATGTTGACATGGGTAAGACGTGTAGGCAGTGTAGTGGAGTGTGGAGGCAGAGCACGGTAGTGGAGTGTGACATGTAGTGGGTAGTGGAGTGTGACGTCGAAGCGCAAAGGTGGTATGTATGAGTGATTTGGTGGTTTTCTTGGAGGTCGGGTTAGGCGGTAAGTGGTAATGAGCGAGGGGGATCCAATTTGATAGGAAGGTGACATGTATGAGGGTCCCACATGGGAAATACTACCAACTTGGACCCCCCCCCCCCACGGCTAGAGGCAGAAAGGTCTAGGGGGTCTGGTATGCCCTATCGACCATAGATCTGAGTGCCCAATTGTCAGCCACTGAGATTAGCGCACCCTTCTTCTAACTTATCATGTCCTTCCACTTTAGAATGATATGACGACTGAAATTTACTTCGGACTATCCAACGGTCGAGGATTTATTTCGGATCTTCGGCTCTCCGGACTTTGGGGATTTCAAATCTCAAACTGAATTCTTGAAATGAGATTTTTCTGGAGTGTAACCTCCTCACATATTTAGACCCGAAACGAATGACATTCGTTGGATCAATATATTAGATCAACGACTCAATCTGTCTTTGATGTAGCATTGCTTTGGATTAAATCCAATGGCTCTCCATATTTTCTTATCGTATCCTTCCATTTAATTCGATCCAATGGATGACAAAGATTTGGGTGATCAAGATCTCAGATCTCAACCCTTTCTTATCCTGTCCTTCCACTTAAATCAATCCGACGGCTGACATAAATTTGGATGATTGAATTCTCAATCGTTTTTCCTTGCTTATACTATCCTTCCATTAATTCAATCCGATGGCTGATGGAAATTCAGATGATTGGGATCTCAGATATTTCATCTTATCCTATCCTTCCAGTAAAAAATGATCCAATGGTCATTGTCGCTCTTCCTCCTGAGTTTCTGATCTCTCTGAGGTTTTCTAAGTGTTCAAGGATCTCGACCTTTGCTCCTCCTCGTTTGCACTTCTGGAAACCGTTATCTCTTATGATATTTATCGTCTTCATCTCTCTCGAGGTTTGATTCATTGTTATTATTGCCATCAATTACAAGCAAACTCTTCCCATAAAACATGCCAACACAAAGAACATATAGTTTCCTATGCAATCATTAGTTACTTCACGATCAAAATGGTTTGAAAACTGATCATCAATTTGACATGCATACATGTCCATATAAACATTTGCAAACACTGAAGAATCTGATTCCAAATCTAACATATAATCACATTCTTGTTTTTGTTCCAAATTTGCTTCATACTCGTTGCCTTCTTTCTCAAAATATGAAACATACTGACAATTCCCTTGCTCATGTGCATGCAGATTTTACAGGTAAGCTGGATTTCAAACTCTCTTGGAAGCATGGATGTTCTCCTCAATTTCTTGGGAATATTCAAATAAGGATGTTAAGTATGAAGACTTCCTTTCTCTCAGGAGAAGGACAAGGTCTGGATACTAAGCCATAACATAGAACACCATGGCAGCAGTCTTTGTATGTCAGATATCCAAAGGCATGTCATGATAAATGTTGCAGAACCTTTTATTGAAGACAGACAATACTTTGTCTTTGCCTCTCCTCAAAGAATAAAACTCAGCGAGGTACAAATCAAGAGACTTGTTCTCACCCCAATGCTTTAGAAAATCATTTGACAACTCGATCCAAGAACCAATGGAATCATCTCTCAAATTCTTAAACCATACTACAACATCTCTAAACAAAGACTTGGAAAATAACCTCATAATAACATCATCATGAATAATCTCGAATTGATCAAAAAAAAATTCAAAGGCTCCCAAATGCCTCTCAGCGATGACATGATCCTCTCCAGAAAAACAAGGAAGATACTCAAGGAAATCAAGAGGATAAGGATGAAGAAGATATGGAAGCCTTAAAGGTTTGAACATCTTCATTTTGATTCTAGTTTGAAAAGAAGTGGGATAATCAAGAGGATTAACAAGTTGATTGGAAGGCTCAATATTCATTGAAGATAATGAGATATAAGAAAGTTTTGCATCGGTTTCAATCTCATCAAGGTCACAAGGATGATCAGATTTAGGATGGATTTGAATGCAAAGCTCATATTTATGAATAGGTTGAGGTAAGGATATAGGATAAACATCAACAACATAAGGAGACTACAAATTTTCCTCATGCAAGGATGGATATATAAAGGTAGGTTGATGATCATCCACATAAACAAAACACAATATAATCCTCTTAATACGTGAAGGAAAATGTAAAAATGAGTTGATAAATAACAACAAAATCTCATGAAGAAAGCTCATGAACTGATACATGGTTTTTACCTTATGTTCTTTCATCTTTCTGTCAACCGGATCCTCCCTAGTGGAGTCTTTGATTGTGGAGTCGCCAAACAGATTATTACAGTTGATTATGTGTCCTTCTCTTGTCTTCCATCAAAAGTCGGATATGTGTCATTCTCCCAAGGAAACTATCTTCACTTTTGTTCCCTGTTAACGACGCCAATTTGTTATCACTCCAAGAGTCACTCCCTAACTATAAAGGGGAGCAATCTTGCTAACATAGAAAAATGATTTGAATGAAAGAATGGCAAGTTGGATCAAACCATGGACTATCAAACCTCACTCGATTAAGATAATAATGAATACATTGCAACAAATAAATTCCTCATTGAACCAACCAGATGGTTATAAGTTTTAAAAAATAAAGGAAGAACACTAATATACTAACAAACTCATATACATTAAAGAGCATTCATGAATGGTTAGTTACAACAGGAAATTGTATGTGTGATATCAACCCATCAATGCAATGAAAGAATGACCTCTGACAATCATCAATTGAACAGTGAGACACTATGAATGACAAATTCATTTACAGATACAATAGAAAGAAAGAAAGCATGGAGGTCTGGTTAAATACTCAGTGAAGAAACTACAAATTCAGATGTATACTTATTAAAATCTCAATGCATAAAGATTGTTTGAAAACCCTAAGGTCAACCTTCAGTCCTGATGAATGAACCTTCCCTCTCTCTTTCAATTCAAAGCTTAAATAATATTTACAAAACAACTTGTTGTTCACAATTTTCTAGTAAAACAGAATCAAATGAAATATTGAGGATAACTAAAGAAAATGAGCTAGATTGGAAATTTGTCTTCAAATGCTAAAAGGTTGCTAGAGTCAAGACTTCACCCTCTGTTGATATCCAGCCCAAGAATCTGCCGCAAAATCTAGAAGAGATAAACTGATACCCTGAAATTATGATGGGTAATTTTCCACTTGTATATTGGATGAATTGATTCCTCTAAATATCAACTTAATATTTAACCACTACCACATGTTGATTTTATAACTGGAATTTTGAGATTAATTTGATTTCTTGTCGCATATGAGGATTTTCTATTATCTTTGAAGCTAATATTGATCTCTTGAGATGTTGTAGTTGCCAAATGTTCTATTTAATGACCCAAAATATTCCCAACCTATAATCATTAAATGATAAAACTTTGCATAGAAATGTGAAATGCATAGTCAATCCCCCTCCACTTGTATCACTAAAATCTCGAAGAATTCATGAAAATGCTTGATTTGTTTCTTTGTATGTTTCTCCATTGAAATAGATGTATATAACTTCAAGAAACATCGTAGACTAGACAAAAGTTGTTATTGTCTTACCTCTGATAAGAACAGCCTCAACTGAAGCCTATAAGCATCCTTGTTATAATTTACAAGAGGATCATCATAGTTTGGCACTGAAGGAGTAATGAATTTAGGACAGGCATATGAAAAAAAAATCATCATACAGAGACTCATCACTTCTTTGCATCCTAGCCATCTTCTCTTCATACTTCTCTTTCAACTGATTGTTCACATTTTCCTCAAAGAGCTTCACTTGTGGACATATAGAGAGGCATATAGCCAATAGAGCATACATATTTTCATTTCATCCTTGATCTGCTAGTTTTAAGCCTCAGATTTTTCCATCTTGCATATGTTTTGTTCTGTTGACAATCAAATGATGGTTCTGAGAAAGTGATGAAGTAATTGCATGTGACTTATTATTTATTTTTGAAAACCATCCTCTGTGCATGTACAATGAAGCTTCTCGAAAACTTGAACATTTAACATGATATTTTTAGTATTTTAGCACTTGGACACTCGATAATATGTGGTTGTCCTTAACACCTGTTTGCTTGCTATGCATGCACTTAGCATTCATAGTCATGTTGGGCATTCATTTTGAATTCTCCTCCTCCATGTGGCTTGGTTGGCACTTCGCTCTTGGGCTTGGCTTTGGCTTTTGTTCTGTGCAATATTAAAAACAACACCTTGGTATGGAAGAAAACTTTTGGAGAATGATTTAAAAAAAATGCAGATCCAAACACAAGCTTAGAGAACCACTCTTTGATGCATCCCTATCGAAAGCCATAGAAAATGTAACATGAGAAACCTTGACACCTCAGCGTGGATATTCACCATCCATATGGTTTGGCACCTTCCTGCTTCGATAAATGCATGCCTCCTCGTTGTGGCTTCATTTGGTGCAGAGTGGTGATTGGCATATGTTGATGTTATGTGAACTTGAATTTGGACTACTAGTTGTCGATAATTGAGAGCATTGAATTCACCAACGGTTCTTCTGCTTCACTCTGTCTTTCAAAAATGGTCTGTGTACCTAGGCGTACACATCATTTATATGATTTCGATAGCTAGCCATTTCCCACTCCAAACAAAGAGCATTCTGGATTTTGTTGAAGGCTATGTAAGATTTAAATGTTATCTTCTGACTTCCATCTCGAAACCCTGACATCGCTTGGATTTTGGGAGTCATTTGACAGTTGGATTCTTTAATGCTTTCAAATACACGTGTGTTTTCTTATTTTCTTATTTGATATATCCTACATGCAATAGAAAACAACATCAACAAGTGTTTATATAGGCCATTTCTTCCATAAGTATTCGATGAGATATAAGGAATGGTGTTGGGCTTGGTGCTTGTGTTGGGCTTTGTATGTGTATTGGAATGTGGAATTTGGTATATTCATTAGCTTGATATGTAGTGTGACTTAGGATTAAGGATTTGTGGTTGACACTGAGCACACACATTTTTTGGTAAAATTTACAAATAAAATGTATATTTTATTCGAAAATATAAAAGATCTAAAAACTAGGGTTTCAGGCTAAATGACAATTATTGTGTTTTTTGGAATGTAGATCAGGAGATAGAGACATGAGGATCTTGAGAAAAAATGATCAATGGGAAATTTTCAAGACTTAATGAAGGAATTGGAAGTTATGATACTGACCAAATACAATGGGAATTTGGTGAATCAAGCACAAATTGATGAAGACACTTCAAAATTTAGAAGGAAATATTTTGAGTGCTAACACTCCTGGTCCCTGAAGTAGAAGTTGTTGGCCTAGCAGTCTGTTATCATGGTATGTTCTTTTGAACATGCCTAAAATGTTGTTGTTGTTGTGGAAGATGCTCTTGTTGTTGTTGTGGACCTCTATAAGGAGTCCTCTCCTGAGGATTCTGTCATCGCGGTGTCATGAACATAGTTCCTTTGAGCATATATCGATGCCCTTAAGTCTATATAACTAGTGTCTAATGTTGTTACACTCTTGATGAAATATGTCCAATTGGTATTGAAGGAGTCTTGCCCTGACCCCCACCGTTCAGTTCTTCCTCAGCTATGAGGGCCTTCTGAACTGCATCATGCAATGTATGAGGCATTAAGATCCTCACCTTCACGCGAATGTTGAATTTAATGTTGCAAACAAAATTGTTGACCTTTAACTTCTCTGTGTTCAGATGTGGAGCATACATAGGTAGTTCCATGAACTTGGCCTCATACTCTGGCACCATATGACCACCCTGTCAGAATGCGTTGAACTCATTAAGGTGGCGCTCAATGAATCCCTCAGACAAGTACCTCTCCCGGAACCATTCCTCTAAAAAATCCCATGACACATCTTAGATGGCCATGTTTAGTTGATGTAGGAGTGTCTTCCACCATACAATATCACTTCCTTTCAGCTAAAATACCGCTATGCGGACTTTCATGTTGGAGGTGTAATCACAAAGTGCGAATGATCCAGATTATTTTCGACACGAAATGAGAGCAGAGATATAATAAAGAAATGCACAGAGATATCACAGATATTGAATAATATAACATAAATGTATCATAGATGCAACCATAAACACATATATACAATAATACATGATTTATATCAGTGAAATAAATGTACAGAGACTATAAAAATACAGAGTCAAAGACTCGCTAGAATGGTGGCAGCTTATCTCTGAGAAGAGATATGATGGCTACTCACATTCACAAGAAGATGATTACAATGAGGCTCTGAAGGCCATTTTACAATAAACAAGAATTCCAAAAACCCTAGACATCCAAAAACCTAACGCTAGGAGATGAATCGCCAAAAGTCATGTGGGCCCCGTTTAGGTAAGTTAGTATATCAACTTCCCGGGGTCATAACTCTTGCATACGATCTTTGTTTTAGGCGTGTGATAGCCCGTTTGAAAGGTATCATCGAGGAGATTAATTTTGGGGGCTCAATCATGCATTTAGCTATCATTGAGAAGATTGATTATGAAAAACCCTCATTTAGGCCCTCAAAATGACCCCAGAAGTTAAAAACTGCTAAAAATAGTAAATTGCCAAAATTGCCAGAAAATTGTTTTGAGCCAGTTGGAAAAGGTGGGTGGCCACCGATATCCACCTGGATCAATCCTCCCTCCTTAGGAAGCAATGGTATCCATTTCATTGAGTGCCCGGGGGAGAGGTAAAAGCGTTTGTTGAATCTGAATCTTGGTGAGTTGCTTGCCTTGTTGGAGACGTCGCGTTGCTCAGTTTGTGGAAGGCTATCATGAGCATGTGGTTGGAAGGGTTGGACCTTTTTAACCAATCTGGATACATGATATTCTTTTGTACAGAAGGAATATTTAAACTTTTCTACAATCTTGTCGACCTGCTTCTGTTGGATATAAGGTGCTTGGGTCGAGGCAGTAGTGGTTGCAGTATCCTCTTGTTCACCTTTTGAACATATTGTGAAGAAGCTGAATTTTGTAGTATGAGATACTACCTTGTAGAACTTTTTAGGTGGAATAGTAGTCGAAAATACCTCTATTATTCTGTAGATATGACCCCCCAGAGAAACAATGACACTGTGGGGTCGAGACTCATAAACAACATGGCGCTTCCACATATATGGTTGGCCCAAGAGAACATCACAGACATCCAGTGGGGAAACATCACATAATACCTCATCCTTGAAGGGTTGGATTTCATATGACAATCGACATTGTTGGCCAACACGAAGATCTCATCCTTGGTGAAACCACCCGATGTTGTATGGATGTGGGTGTGGTGTTGTCGACAATCCCAACTTTTTGACGACCTCTACTGAGATGAGGTTCTTCTGGCTTCCGCTATTAAAAATAAAATGCAGCGGGGTCCCCTTCACCCACATATATGAATGAAAAAGGTTCTCCTCCTCTTCAAGATCTGTTGGTTCTTCCGGTTGAATTGTTGCGGTCATGAAAATAACAGTGGGGTCTGCGTCGATGATTTGTCTTTAACCAGTATTTTCAAAATCAGATTCTGAATCAGGGTTCGGCTCCTTGTCTTTGATCTCGGCCACCAATAACTATTTTGAGTGACATTCATTAGTGTTGTGCCAAAGGCTTTTGTGGAAATCACACCATTTTCCGGTGTCATTCTTTGTCTTCCCGTGACCCTTCTTGTCCTCTGGCTTAGACTAGTTTTTGGGAGACTGGTTTTTAGGGACGTATTTGTCATACTTTGGTTGTTGCAGATTTGTAGACCCGAACTCCCGTTTGTTCTGGTGCTTAAACTTCTGCTCGATTTTAATAGCATATCGATAAGCAACACCGAGTGATGAGATGTCCAAAAAATCCATTTTAGTTTGGATGTATCTGTGTAGAGCCCCACGGTATTTCAAAACCAAATGGCATTTAGAGTCTTTGATACCTAGCTTGGTGCACAAGGTATGGAAGGTATTGGTGAACTCCGGAACTTCTTGGCCCCTCTCTTGTCATAGGGTGGTCCATATCATGTATTGGTCCTCATAGTTTTGAACAGGGTAATATTGTTCCTTTACCACATCCACAAAAAAATCCCAAGTGGGCTCAGCCCCATATATTCCAGACTCCTCTGTTGAACTCTGCTCGCAATAATTTTCCCACCAATGTTTGACATGGGGGAGAGATTTAAAGAGTTCGAAGGTGATATTTTCTCTGTCATAAAAATTGTGAACATTAAAATAACCTTCTAGCAGGTTTAACCATTTGTCTAGGGCTTCTGCATCTATCTTTCCTTCAAATACAAGAATATCAAAATTAAATTGTACCTTGAAAGGAGAGGTGTCTCCAAAGTGGTCACTTGATGAAGATTCGCATGTTTCTATCGGGAGGCGTTGAAGGATGTGGGAAAAAATCTCCATCATTGCATCCCTCTGTCGTGTGAGAGCTTGCTCAAGCAACAGATTGATAGGATCATCTTCTTTGTCGTTTTTCTTTTCTTCTGCCATTGAGGGTTTCTTGGTGTGCGAGAAATATTTTCCTCAAGAGAGACAAACTTGAGACCCAAATTTCTATAATTGGACCTCGTCAGGGACATGCACTGAAAAACGATTAAGAGCAACCTGCTCTGATACCACTGATCCATATTATTTTCGGCACAAAATGAGAGCGGAGATATAATAAATAAATCCACAGAGATATCACAAATATTCAATAATATAACAGAAATGTATTAGAGATGCAACCATAAACACAGATATGCAGTAATACATGATTTCTATTAATGAAATAAATGTACGGAGACTGTAAAAATACAGAGTGAAAGACTCTCTAGAATGGTGGCAGCTTATCTCTGGGAAGACATGTGACAGCTACTCGCATTCGCAAGAAGATGATTACAATGAGGCTCTGAATGCATTTTTACAATAAACACAAATGCCAAAAACCCTAGACATTCAAAAACCTAACCCTAAGAGATGAATCGCCAAAAGTCATGTGAGCCTCGTTTGGGTAAGTTAGTACATCAACTTCTCGAGGTCGTAACTTTTGCATACGATCTCTGTTTTAGATGTGTGATAGCCCGTTGGAAAGGTCTCCTTGAGGATATTCATTTTGGGGGATCATTCATACCTTCTCCTATCATTGGGAAGCTTGATCCCGAAAAACCTTCATTTAGGACCTCAAAATGGCACCGGAAGTTAAAAAATGCTAAAAATAGTAAATTGTCAAAATTGTCAGAAAACTATTTTGAGCCAGTTGGAAAAGGTGGGTGGCCATTGATCTCCACTCAGATCAATCCTCCCTCTTTAGGAAACAATGGTATCCATTGCATTGAGTGCCCAAGGGAGAGGAAAAAACGTTTGTTGTATCTGAATCTTGGTGAGTTGCTTGCCTTGCTAGAGACGTCGCGTTGCTCAGTTTGTGGAAGGCTATCATGAGCATGTGGCTAGAAGGGTTGGACATTTTTAACCAGTTTGGATACATGAGATTCTTTTGTGCAGAAGGAATCTTTACACTTTGCTAAAATCTTGTCGACCTACTTCTATTGGATAGAAGGTGCTTGGGTCGACGTTGTAGTAGTTGCAGTATCCTTTTGTTCACCTTTTGAACAGATTGTGAAGAAGATGAATTTTGTAGTATGAGATACTACCTTGCGACACTTTTTAGGTGGAATAGTAGTCAAAACTACCTCTGGTATTCTGTAGAGATGACCCCCCAGAGAAAAAATGACACTACGGGGTCAAGACTCATAAACAACACGGCGCTTCCACATATATGGTTGGACCAAGAGAACATCACAGACATCCAGTGGGGAAACATTACATAATACTTCATCCTTGAAGGGTTGGATGCTATATGATAATCCACACTACTGGCTAACACAAAGATCTCGTCCTTGGCGAAGCCACCCAATGTTGTATGGATGTGGGTGTGGTGTTGTCGACAATCCCAACTGTTTGACGACCTCTACTGAGATGAGGTTCTTCTGGCTTCTGATATCAACAATAAAATGTAGTGGGGTCCCCTTCACCCACATTTGTTAATGAAAAAGACGCTCCCCCTCTTCAGGATCTATTGGTTCTTCTGGTTGAATTGTTGTGGTCGCAACAATAGCAATGGGGTCTACATCAATGATCTATCTTTTACTAGTATTTTAAGAATCAGATTCTGAATCAGGGTTCAGCTCCTTGTCTTTGATCTCATCCACCAATGACTGTTTTGAGCGACATTCATCGGTGTTGTGCCAGGGGATTTTGTGGAAATCACACAATTTTTCTGTGTCCTTCTTTGTCTTTCTGTGACCCTTCTTTTCTTGTGGCTTGGACTGGTTTTCGGGAGACTGTTTGTTAGGGTCATATTTTTCATAATTTGGTTGTTGCGTATTTTCAAACCCAAACTCCTATTTGTTCTAGTTCTTAAACTTCTTCTCGATTTTAACAGCATAACGATAAGCAGCACCGAGTGATGAGATGTCCAGAAAATCCATTTCAGTTTGGATGTATCTGTGTAGAGCCCCACGGTATTTCAGAACCAAATGTTGTTCGGAGTCTTTGATACCCATCTTGGTGCACAAGGTATGGAACATATTGGTGAACACAAGAACTACTTGGCCCCTCTCTTTTCGAAGTATGGTCCATCTCATGTATTGGTCCTCATAGTTTCCAACAGGGTAATATTGTTCCTTTACCGCATCCACAAAAAAATCCCAAGTGGGCTCGATCCCATATATTCTAAACTTCTTTGTGGTACTCTGCTCCCATTAATTTTCCCACCAATGTTTGACATGGGGGAGAGATTTAAGGAGTGTGAAGGTGATATTTTCTCTGTCGAAAAAATTGTGAACAGAGAAATAACCTTCTAGCAAGTTTAACCATTTGTCTAGGGCTTCTGCATCTATCTGTCCTTCAAATACAGGAATATCAAAATTAACTATTACCTTGAACGGAGAGGTGCCTCCAAAGTGGTCGTTTGATGAAGATGCACTTGTTTCTACCGACATGCGTTGAAGGATGTGGGAAAAAATCTCCATCATTTCATCCCTCTGTCGCATGAGATCTTGCTCAAGAAACAGACTGATTGGATCGTCTGCTCTGTCGTTTTTATTTTCTTCCACCATTGAGGGTTTATTGGGTGTGCAAGAAATATTTTCCTCAAGAGAGACAAGATCGAGACCCAACTTGCTATACTCGGACCTTGTCGGGGACATGCACTGAAAAATGATCAAGAGTGGTCTGCTCTGATACCATTGATCTGGATTATTTTCGGCACGAAATGAGAGCGGAGATATAATAAATAAATGCACAGAGATATCGCATATATTCAATAATATAACATAAATATATCAGAGATGCAACCATAAACACATATATACAGTAATACATGACTTCTATTAATGAAAGAAATGTATAGAGACTATAAAAATACAGAGTGAAAGACTCTCTAGAATGGTGGCAGCTTATCTCTGAGAAGAGATGTGACGGCTACTCGCATTCGCAAGAAGATGATTACAATGAGGCTATAAAGGCCTTTTTACAATAAACAAGAATTCCAAAATCCCTAGACATCCAAAAACCTAACCCTAGGATATGAATCGCCAAAAGTCATGTGGACCTCGTTTAGCTAAGTTAGTACATCAACTTCTCGGGGCCGTAACTTTTGCATACGATCTTCGTTTTAGGCGTGTGATATCCCGTTGGATAGGTATCATTGAGGAGATTTATTTTGGGGGATCATTCATGCCTTTGGCTATAATTTGGAAGATTGTTCCTGAAAAACCTTCATTTAGGCCTTCAAAATGGCCTCGAAAGTTAAAATCTGCTAAAAATAGTAAATTGCCAAAATTTCCAGAAAACTATTTTGAGCCAGTTAGAAAAGGTGGGTGGCCACCGATAGCCACCGAAATCAGTCCTCCATCCTTAGGAAGAAATGGTATCCATTGGGTTGAGTGCTTGGGGGAGAGGAAAAAGCATTTGTTGAATATGAATCTTGGTTTGTTGCTTGCCTTGCTGGAAACGTCGCATTGCTCAGTTTGTGGAAGGCTATCACAAGAATGTGGCTAGAAGGGTTGGACCTTTTTAACCAGTCTGGATACATGAGATTCTTTTGTGCATAAGGAATCTTTACACTTTGCTACAATCTTGTTGACTTGCTTCTGTTGGATAGAAGGTGTTTGGGTCAAGGCTGTAGTGGTTGCAGTATCATTTTGTTCACCTTTTGAACAAATTGTAAAGAAGCTGAATTTTGTAGTATGAGATCCTACCTTGTGGAACTTTTTAGGTGGAACAATAGTCGAAACTACCTCTGGTATTCTGTCTAGATGACCCCCCAAAGAAACAATGACACTACGGGGTCGCGACTCATAAACAGCATGGTGTTTCCACATATATGGTTGGCCCAAGAAAACATCATAGACATCCATTGGGGAAACATCACATAATACCTCATCCTTGAAGGGTTGGATTCCGTATGAAAATTGACATTGTTGGCCAACACAAAGATCTCATCCTTGGCGAAGCCACTCGATGTTGTATGGTTGTGGGTGTGGTGTTGTCGACAATCCCAACTGCTTGATGACCTCTACTGAGATGAGGTTCTTCTGGCTTCCACTATCAACAATAAAATGCAACGGGTTCCCCTTCACCCACATTTGTGAATGAAAAAGGCGCTCCCCCTCTTCAGGATATTTTGGTTCTTCTGGTTGAATTTTTGTGGATGCGACAATAGCAGTGGGGTTTGTGTCGATGATCTGTCTTTGACCAGTATTTTTGTAATAAAATTCTGAATCAAGGTTTGTCTCCTTGTCCTTGATCTCTACCACCAATGATTTTTTTGAGAAACATTCATCGGTGTTGTGCCAGGGGATTTTGTGGAAATCGCACCATTTTCCAGTGTCCTTCTTTGTCTTCTCGTGACCCTTCTTTTCCTGTGGCTTGGACTAGTTTTCAAGAGACTGTTTTTTAGCTTCGTATTTGTCATACTTTGGTTGTTGCGGATTTGTAGACCTGCACTTCTATTTTTTCTGATGCTTAAACTTCTTCTCGATTTTAACAGCATATCGATAAGAAGCATCGAGTGATGAGATGTCCAGAAAATCCATTTCAGTTTGGATGTATATGTGTTGAGCCCCACGGTATTTCAAAACCAAATGTCATTTGGATTCTTTGATACCCAGCTTGATGTGCAAGGTATGGAAGGTATTGGTGAACTACGAAACTACTTGGCCCCTCTCTTGCCGCAGTGTGCTCCATCTCATGTACTGGTCCTCATAGTTTCCAACAAGGTAATATTGTTCCTTTACCGCATCCACACAAAAAATTCCAAGTGGGCTCGGCCCCATATATTCCAGACTCCTCTATGGAAATTTGCTCCCAGTAAGTTTCCCACCAATGTTTGACATGGGGGAGAGATTTAAGGAGTGCGAAGGTGATCTTTTCTCTGTCATAAAAATTGTGAACAGAGAAATAACCTTCTAGCAAGTTTAACCATTTGTCTAGGGCTTCTACATCTATCTATCCTTCAAATATAGGAATATCAAAATTTACTTGTACCTTGAAAGGCAAGTTTCCTCCAAAGTGGGAGTTTGATGAATATGCACCTATAGCTATCGGCAGGCATTGAAGGATGTGGGAAAAAATCTCCATCATTTCCTCCCTCTGTCACGTGAGATCTTGCTCAAGCAGCAGACTGATAGGATTGTCTTCTCCGTCATTTTTATTTTCTTCTGCCATTGAGGGTTTCTTGGGTATGTGAGAACGATTGTCCTCAAGAGAGACAATCTCGAGACCCAACTTTCTATACTCGGACCTCGTCAGGGACATGCACTGAAAAACGATCAAGAGCAACCTGCTCTAATACCACTAATTTGGATTATTTTCGGCACGAAATGGGAGCGGAGATATAATAAAGAAATGCACAGATATATCACAGATATTCAATAATATAACATAAATGTATCAGAGATGCAACCATAAACATAGATATACAGTAATACACAATTTCTATTAATGAAATAAATGTACAGAGTCTGTAAAAATACAGAGTGAAAGACTCGCTAGAATGGTGGCAGCTTATCTCTGAGAAGAGATGTGACGACTACTCGCATTCATAAGACATGATTACAATGAGGCTCTAAAGGAATTTTTACAATAAACACAAATTCCAAAAACTCTAAAAATCCAAAAACCTAACCCTAGGAGATGAATAACCAAAAGTCATGTGGGCCCCATTTGGGTAAGTTAGTACATCAACTTCCCGGTGTCGTAACTTTTGCATACGATCTCCGTTTTAGGCGTGTGATAGCCCATCAGAAAGGTATCGTCAAAGAGATTCATTTTGGGGGATCAAGAATTCCTTTGGATATCATTGAGAATATCGATCCCGAAAAACCTTCATTTGGGCCCTCAAAATGGCCCGGAAGTTAAAAATTTCTAAAAATAGTAAATTTCCAAAATTGTCAGAAAACTATTTTGAGCCAGTTGGTAAAGGTGGGTGGCCATCAATATCCACCTAGATCAATCCTCCCTCCTTAGAAATAAATTCTCTCTATTGCGTTGAGTGCCCTAGGGAGAGGAAAAAGTGTTTGTTGAATCTGAATCTTGGTGAGTTGCTTGCCTTGCTGGAGACGTCGCGTTGCTCAGTTTGTGGAAGGCTATCATGAGCATGTGGTTAGAAGGGTTGGACCCTTTTAACCAGTCTGGATACATGAGATTATTTTGTGCAAAAGGAATCTTTACACTTTTCTACAATCTTGTCAACCTTCTTCTAATGGATAGAAGGTCCTTGGGCCAAGGCTGTAGTGGTTGCAGTATCCTTTTGTTCACCTTTTGAACAGATTGTGAAGAAGCTGAATTTTGTAGTATGATATACAACCTTGCAGCACTTTTTAGGTGGAACAGTAGTCGGAACTACCTCTGGTATTCTGTAGAGATGACCCCCCAGACAAACAATGACACTGTGGGTTCAAGACTCATAAACAGCATGGTGCTTCCACATATATGGTTGGCCCAAGAGAACATCACAGGCATCCAGTGGGGAAACATCACATAATACCTCATCCTTGAAGGGTTGGATGTCGTATGACAATCGACACTTTTGGCTAACACGAATATCTCGTCCTTGGCGAAGCCACCCGATGTTGTATGGCTGCAGGTGTGGTGTTGTCGATAATCCCAACTATTTGATGACCTCTACTGAGAAGAGGTTCTTCTGGCTTCTGCTATAAACAATAAAATGCAGCGGGGTCCCCTTCACCCACACCTGTGAATGAAAAAGGCACTCCCCCTCTTCAGGATCTGTTGGTTCTTCTGATTGAATTGTTGTGGTCGCAACAATACCAATGGGGTCTATGTCGATGATCTATATTTTACCCGTATTTTTAGAATCAGATTCTGAATCAAGGTTCAGCTCCTTGTCTTTACTCTTGGAGAAATTCATCGGTGTTGTTCTAGGGGATTTTGTGAAAATCGCACCATTTCTCGGTGTCCTTCTTTGTCTTCCCGTGACCCTTCTTTTCCTGTGGCTTGGACTAGTTCTCGGGAGACTGTTTGTTAGGTTTGTCTTTGTCATACTTTGGTTGTTACAGATTTGTAGACCTGAACTCCCATTTTTTCTAGTGCTTAAACTTCTGCTCGGTTTTAACATCATATCAATAAGCAGCACATAGTGATGAGATGTCCAAAATATCCATTTCAGTTTGGATGTATCTGTGTACAGCCCCACAGTATTTCAGAACCAAATTTCATTCGGAGTCTCTGATACCCATCTTGGTGCACAATGCATGGAAGGTATTGGTGAACTCTATAACTTCTTGGCCCCTCTCTTGCCGCAATGTGGTCTATCTCATGTACTGGTCCTCATAGTTGCTAACAGGGTAATATTGTTCATTTACCGCATCCACAAAAAAATCCCAAGTGGGATCCACCCCATATATTCTAGACTCCTCTGTGGAACTCTACTCCCAGTAAGTTTCCCACCAATGTTTGATATGGGGGAGAGATTTAAGAAGTGTGAAGGTGATCTTTTCTCTGTCGAAAAAATTGTGAACAGAGAAATAACCTTCAAGCAGGTTTAACCATTTGTCTAGGGATTATGCATCTATCTGTCCTTCAAATACAGGAATATCAAAATTAAATTGTACCTTGAAAGGTGAGGTGCCTCCAAAGTGGTCGTTTGATGAATATGTGCATGTTTCTATCGGCAGGCATTGAAGAATGTGGGAAAAAATCTCCATCGTTTTGTCCCTCTGTAGCGTGAGAGATTTCTCAGGCAACAGACTAATAGGATCGTCTGCTCCATTGTTTTTCTTTTCTTCTACCATTGAGGGTTTATTGGGTGTGTGAGAATGATTTAACTCAAGAGATACAAACTTGAGACCCAACTTTCTATACTCAGACCTCATCGGGGACATGCACTGAAAAATGATCAAGAGCAGCCTGCTCTGATACCACTGATCCGGATTATTTTCGGCATGAAATGAGAGCGGAGATATAATAAAGAAATGCACATAGATATCACAGATATTCAATAATATAACATAAATGTATCAGATATGAAACCATAAACACAGATATATAGTAATACATGATTTCTATTAATGAAATAAATGTACAGAGACTATAAAAATACAGAGTGAAAGACTTGCTAGAATGGTGGTAGCTTATCTCTGAGATGAGATGTGACAGTTACCCGCATTCGCAAGAAGATTATTACAATGAGGCTCTAAAGGAATTTTTACAATATAAAGGAATTCCAGAAACCCTAGACATCCAAAAACCTAACCTTAGGAGATGAATCGCCAAAAGTCACATGGGCCCCATTTGAGTAAGTTAGTACATCAACTTCCCGGGGTCGTAACTTTTGCATACGATCTTTGTTTTAGGCGTGTGATAGTGCGTTGGAAATGTATCATTGAGGAGATTCATTTTTGGGGCTCAATCATGCCTTTGAATATCATTGATAAGAGTGATCCATAAAAACCTTCATTTAGGCCCTCAAAATGGCCCTCGAAGTTAAAAACTGTTAAAAATAGTAAATTGTCAAAATTGCCAGAAATTGTTTTGAGCTAGTTGGAAAAGGTGGGTGGCCACCGATATCCACCTGGATCAATCCTCCCTCCTTAGGAAGAAATGGTATCCATTGCGTTGAGTTCCTAGGGGAGAGGAAAAAGCATTTACTGAATTTCAATCTTGGTGAGTTGTTTGCCTTGCAGGAGACGTCGCATTGCTCAGTTTGTGGAAGGATATCACAAGCATGTGGTTGGAAGGGTTGGACCTTTTTAACAAGTCTGGATACATGAGATTCTTTTGTGCAGAAGGAATATTTACACTTTGCTACAATCTTGTCGACCTGCTTCTGTTGGATAGAAGGTGATTGGGTCGAGGTTGTAGTGGTTACAGTATCTTTTTGTTCACCTTTTGAACAGATTATGAAGAAGTTGAATTTTGTAGTATGAAATACTACCTTGCAATACGTTTTAGATGGAACATTAGTCGGAACTACCTCTGGTATTCTATATAGATGACCTCCCAAATAAACAATGATACTATGGAGTCGATACTCATAAACAACATGGTGCTTCCACATATATGGTTGGCCCAAGAGAACATCACATACATCCAGTGGGGCAACATCACATAATACCTCATCCTTGAAGGGTTGTATGTCATATGAAAATCGACACTATTGGCTAACATGAAGATCTCATCCTTGGTGAAGCCACTCGATGTTGTATGGTTGTGGGTGTGGTGTTGTCGACAATCCCAACTGTTTGACGACCTCTACTCATATGAGGTTCTTCTGGTTTCCGCTATCAACAATAAAATGTAGTGGGGTCCCCTTCACCCACATATGTAAATGAAAAAGGTGCTCCCTCTCTTCAGGATATGTTGGTTCTTCTGGTTGAATTGCTTCGGTCATGACAATAGCAGTGGGGTCTGCGTTGATGATATATCTTTTACTAGTATTTTCAAAATCAGATTCTGAATCAGGGTTCAGCTCCTTGTCTTTCATATCGACCACCAATGACTATTTTGAGTGACATTCATCGGTGTTGTGCCAGGGGATTTTGTGGAAATCGCACCATTTTCTGGTGTCCTTCTTTGTCTTCCCATGACCCTTCTTTTCCTATGACTTGGACTGGTTTTCGGGAGACTGTTTGTTAGGGCCATCTTTCTCATACTTTTGTTGTTGTGGATTTGCAAACCTGAACTCCTGTTTGTTCTGGTGCTTAAACTTATGCTTGATTTTAACATCATATCGATAAGAAGCATCGAGTGCTAAGATGTCTAGAAAATCCATTTCAGTTTGGATGTATCTATGTATAGCCCCATGGTATTTCAGAACCAAATGTCGTTCGGATTCTTTGATACCCATCCTAGTGCGCAAGGTATGAAAGGTATTGGTAAACTTTGGAACTGCTTGGCCCCTCTCTTGCCACAGTGTGGTCCATCTCATGTATTGGTCCTCATCGTTTCCAACACGATAATCTTGTTCCTTTACCGCATCCAAAAAAAATTCCAAGTGGGCTCGACCCCATATATTCTAGACTCCTCTGTGGAAATATGCTCCCAGTAAGTTTCCCACCAATGTTTGACATGGCAAAGAGATTCAAAGAGTGCGAAGGTGATATTTTCTTTGTCGGAAAAGTTGTGAACAAAGAAATAACCTTCTAGCAGGTTTAACCATTTGTCTAGGGCTTCTGAATCTATCTATCCTTCAAATATAGGAATATCAAAATTAACTTGTACCTTGAAAGGAAAGGTGCCTCCAAATTGCTCGTTTGATGAATATGTGCATGTTGCTATCAGCAGGCGTTGAAGGATCTGGGAAAAAATCTCCATCATTTCGTCCCTCTGTTGCGTGAGAGCTTGCTCAAGAAACAGACTGATAGGATCGTGAGCTCTGTGGTTTTTCTTTTCTTCCACCATTGAGGGTTTCTTGGGTGTGCAAGAATGTTTGTCCTCAAGAGATACAATCTTAAGACCCAGCTTTCTATACTCGTACCTCCTCGGGGACATGCACTGAAAAACGATCAAGAGCAGCCTGCTCCGATACCACTAATCTGGATTATTTTCAACAGGAAATGAGAGTGGAGATATAATAAAGAAATGCACAGTGATATCACAGATATTCAATAATATAACAAAAATGTATCAGAGATGCAACCATAAACACAGATGTAAAGTAATAAATGATTTCTATTAATGAAAGAAATGTACAGAGATTGTAAAAATACAGAGTGAAAGACTCGCTAGAATGGTCGCAGCTTATCTCTGAGAAAAGATGTGAGGGCTACTCGCATTTGCAAGAAGATTATTACAATGAGGATCTAAAGGCCTTTTTACAATAAATAGGAATTTCAAAAACCCTAGAAATCCAAAAACCTAACCCTAGGAGATGAATCGCCAAAAGTCATGTGGGCCCCATTTGGGTAAGTTAGTACATCAACTTCTCAGGGTCGTAACTTTTGCATACGATCTATGTTTTAGGCGTGTGATAGATTGTTGGAAAGGTATCATCGAGGAGATTCATTTTGGGGGCTCAATCATGCCTTCAAAAATCATTAGGAATCTTGGTCCCGAAAAACTTTCATTTAGGCCCTTAAAATGGCCCTGGAAGTTAAAAACTGCTAAAAATAGTAAATTGCCAAAATTGCCAGAAAATTGTTTTGAGCCAGCTGGAAACGTTGGGTGGCCATCGATATTCACCTAGATCAATCCTCCCTCCTTAGGAAGAAGTGGTATACATTTCATTAAGTGTCGAGTGGAGAGGAAAAAGCGTTTGATGAATCTGAATCTAAGTGAGTTGCTTGCCTTGCTGGAGACGTCGTGTTGCTCAGTTTGTGGAAGGCTATCACGAGCATGTGGCTGGAAGGGTTGGACATTTTTAACCAGTCTGTATACATGAGATTCTTTTGTGTAGAAGGAATCTTTACACTTTGCTACAATATTTTCAACCTACTTATGTTGGATAGAAGGTGCTTGGGTCGAGGCTGTAGTGATTGCAGTATCCTTTTGTTCACCTTTTGAATAGATAGTGAAGAACCTGAATTTTGTAGTATGAGATACTACCTTGTGGCACTTTTTAGGTGGAAATGTAGTCGAAACTACCTCTGGTATTCTGTAGATATGACCCCCCAGAGAAACAATGACACTCTGGGGTCGAGACTCATAAACAAGATGGCGCTTCCACATATATGGTTGGCCCAAGAGAAAAACACACACATCCAGTGGGGCAACATCACATAATACCTCATCCTTGAAGGTTTGGATGTCATATGACTATCGACACTGTTGGCTAACACGAAGATCTCGTCCTTGGAGAAGCCACCCGATGTTGTATGGTTGCAGGTGTGGTGTTGTCGATAATCTCAACTATTTCACAACCTCTACTGAGATGAGGTTCTTCTGGCTTCCGCTATCAACAATAAAATGCACTGGGGTCCCCTTCACCCACATCTGCGAATAAAAAAGGTGCTCCCCCTCTTCAGGATTTGTTGGTTCTTCTAGTTGAATTGTTGCGTTCGCGACAATAGCAGTGGGGTCTGTGTCAATGATCTGTCTTTTACCAGTATTTTTAGAATCAGATTCTGAATTAGGGTTCAGCTCCTTGTCTTTGATCTCAAACACCAATGACTATTTTGAGCAACATTCATTGATGTTGTGCCAGGGGCGTTTGTGGAAATCGCACCATTTTCCGGTGTCCTTCTTTGTCTTCCTGTAACCCTTTTTTTCCTATGGCTTGGACTGGTTTTTGGGAGACTGTTTGTTAGGGTCGTCTTTGTCATACTTTGGTTGTTACAGATTTGTAGACCCGAACTCCTGTTTTTTCCGGTGCTTAAACTTCTACTTGATTTTAACAGCATATCGATAAGCAGCACCGAGTGATGAGAAGTCCAAAAAATCCATTTCAGTTTGGATGTATCTGTGTAGAGCCCCATGTTATTTCAAAACCAAATGTCGTTCGGAGTCTTTGATACCTAGCTTGGTGCCCAAGGTATGGAAGGTATTGGTGAAATCTGGAACTACTTGGCCCCTCTCTTACCGCAGTGTGGTCCATCTCATGTACTAGTCCTCATAGTTGCTAACAGGGTAATATTGCTCTATTACCACATCCACAAAAAAATCTCAAGTGGGATCGGCCCCATATATTCCAGACTCCTCTATGGAAATCTTCTCCCAGTAAGTTTCCCACCAATGTTTGACATGGGGAAGATATTTGAGGAGTGCGAAGGTGATCTTTTCTCTGTTGGAAAAATTTTGAACAGAGAAATAACCTTCTAGAAGGTTTAACCATTTGTCTAGGGCTTATGCATCTATATGTCCTTCAAATACAGGAATATTAAAATTAACTTGTATCTTGAAAGGAGAGGTTCCTCCAAAGTGGTCATTTGATGAAGATGTTCATGTTTCTATCGGCAGTCGTTGAAGGATGTGGGAAAAATTTTCCATCATTTCGTCCCACCGTCGCGTGAGAGCTTGCTCAAGCAACATACTAATAGGATCGGTTGCTCCGTCGTTTTTCTTTTCTTCCGCCAATGAGGGTTTCTTGGTTGTGCAAGAACGATTGTCCTCAAAAGAGATAAGCTTGAGACCCAACTTGCTATACTCAGACCTCACCGGGGACATGCACTGAAAAACGATCAAGAGTAGCCTACTCTGATACCACTAATCCGGATTATTTTTAGCACAAAATGAGAGCAGAGATATAATAAAGAAATGCACAGAGATATCGCAGATATTCAATAATATAACAAAAATGTATCAGAGATGAAACCATAAACACATATATATAGTAATACACAATTTCTATTAATGAAACAAATGTACAAAGACTGTAAAAATACAGAGTGAAAGACTCGCTAGAATGGTGGCAGCTTATCTCTGAGAAGAGATGTGATGGCTACTCGCATTCACAAGAAGATGATTACAATGAGGATTTGTAGACATTTTTACAATAAAAAGGAATGTCAAAAACCCTATACATTCAAAAATCTAACTGTAGGATATGAATCGCCAAAAGTCATGTGAGCCTTGTTTGGGTAAGTTAGTACATCAACTTCTTGGGGTCGTAACTTTTGCATACGATCTTTGTTTTAGGCGTGCAATAGTCCGTTGGAAAGGTATCATTGAGGATATTCATTTTATGGGCTCTATCATTCCTTCATATATAATTGAGAATATCGATCCCAAAAAACCTTCATTTAGGCCCTCAAAATGGCCCCAAAAGTTAAAAATTGCTAAAAATAGTAAATTGCCAGAAATCTGTTTTGAGCCAGTTGGAAAAGGTGTCTGGCCACTGATATCCACCTAGATCAATAATACCACCTTAGGAAGAAATGGTATCCATTTTTTTGAGTGTCCGGGGGAGAGGAAAAAGCGTTTGTTGAATCTGAATCTTGGTGAGTTGCTTGCCTTGTTGGAGACGTCGCGTTGTTCGGTTTGTGGAAGGCTATCACGAGCATGTGGATGGAAGGGTTGGACATTTTTAACCAGTATAAATACATGGGATTATTTTGTGTAGAAGGAATATTTACACTTTGCTACAATCTTGTCAACCTGCTTCTGTTCGATAGAAGGTGCTTGGGACGAGGTTGTAGTGGTTGCAATATCATTTTGTTCACCTTTTGAATAGATTGTGAAGAAGATGAATTTTGTAGTATGAGATACTACCTTGCGTCTCTTTTTAGGTGGAACAGTAGTCAGAACTACCTCTGGTATTCTGTAGAGATGACCCCCCAAAGAAACAATGACACTGCGGGGTCGAGACTCATAAACAACATGGCGCTTCCACATAAATGATTGGACCAAGAGAACATCACAGACATCCAGTGGGGAAACATCACATAATACCTCATCCTGGAAGGGTTGGATGTTGTATGAAAATTGACACTATTGGCTAACACGAAGATCTTGTCCTTGGAAAAGCCGCTCGATGTTGTATGGTTGCGGGTGTGGTGTTGTCGATAATCCCAACTGTTTGATTACCTATACTGAGATGAGGTTCTTCTGGCTTTCGCTATCAACAATGAAATGTAGCGGTGTCCCCTTCACCCACATATTTGAATGAAAAAGGCACTCCCCCTCTTCAGGATCTGTTGGTTCTTCTGGTTGAATTGGTGCGGTCGCAACAATAGCAGTGGGGTCTAAGTTGATGATCTGTCTTTTACCAGTATTTTTAGAATCAGATTCTAAATCAGGGTTCGTCTCCTTGTCTTTTATCTCAACCACCAATGACTGTTTTGAGAGACATTCATCGATGTTGTGCCAGGGGATTTTGTGGAAATCGCAACATTTTTCGGTGTCCTTTATATTCCTGTGACCCTTCTTTTCCTATGGCTTTGACTGGTTTTCGGGAGACTATTTTTTAGGGCCATCTTTGCCATACTTTGGTTATTGCAGATTTGCACACCCAAACTCCCATTTGTTCTGGTGCTTAAACGTTTGCTCGATTTTAACAACATATCGATAAGAAACACCGAGTGATGAGATGTCCAGAAAATTCATTTTAGTTTGGATGTATCTATGTAGAGCCCCATGGTATTTCAGAACCAAATTTCATTCGGAGTCTTTGATACTGAGCTTGGTGCACAAGGTATAGAAGGTATTGGTGAAATCTGGAACAGCTTGGCCCCTCTCTTGTCGTAGTGTGGTCCATCTCATGTACTGGTCCTCATAGTTTCCAATAGGCTAATAGTGTTCATTTGCCACATCCACAAAAAAATCCCAAGTGGGTTCGGCCCCATATATTCCAGACTCCTCTGTGGAACTTTTCTCCTAGTATGTTTCCCACCAATGTTTGACATGGGGGAGATATTTAAGGAGTGAGAAGGTGATATTTTCTCTGTCAGAAAAATTGTGAACAGAGAAATAAACTTCTAGCAGGTTTAACCATTTGTCTAGGGCTTCTGCATCTATCTGTCCTTCAAATACATGATTATAAAAATTAACTTGTACCTTGAAAGGAAAGGTGCCTCCAAAGTGGTCGTTTGATGAAGATTCTCATGTTGCTATCGGTAGGCGTTGAAAGATGTGGGAAAAATTCTCTATCATTTCGTCCCTCTGTCGCTTGAGAGCTTGCTCAAGAAACAGACTGATAGGATTTTATGCTCCGTCGTTTTTCTTTTCTTCTGCCATTGAGGGTTTCTTGGGTGTGTCAGATTGATTTTTCTCAAGAGAGACAACCTCGAGACCCAACTTGTTATACTCGCACCTCGTCGGGGACATGCACTAAAAAATGATCAAGAGAAGCCTCCTCTGATACCACTCATCCAGATTATTTTCGGCATGAAATAAGAGCGGAGATATAATAAAGAAATGCACTGAGATATTGCAGATATTCAATAATATAACAGAAATGTATCAGAGATGCAACCATAACCTTCTAGCAGGTTTAACCATTTGTCTAGGGATTCTACATCTATATGTCCTTCAAATACAGGAATACCAAAATTAACTTGTACCTTGAAAGGCGAGGTGCCCCCAAAGTGGTATTTTGATGAATATGTGCATGCTGTTATCGGTAGGAGTTGAAGGATGTGGGAAAAAATATCCATCATTTCGTCCCTCTGTCGCGTGAGAGCTTGCTCAAGAAACAAACTGATAGGATCGGCAGCTCCGTTGTTTTTCTTTTCTTCCACCATTGAGTGTTTCTTAGGTGTGTGAGAATGATTGTCCTCAAGAGAGACAATATCAAGACCCAACTTTCTATACTCATACCTCATCGGGGACATGCACTAAAAAACGATCAAGAGAAACTTGCTCTGATACCACTGATCCAGATTATTTTCGGCATGAAATGAGAGCAGAGATATAATAAATAAATGCACAGAGATATCACATATATTCAATAATATAACATAAATGTATCAGATATGAAACCATAGACACAGATATATAGTAATACACGATTTCTATTAATAAAATAAATGTACAGAGACTGTAAAAATACAAAGTGAAAGACTCACTAGAATGGTGGCAGCTTATCTCTAAGAAGAAATGTGACGACTACTCGCATTCGCAAGAAGTTGATTACAATGAGGCTCTGAAGGCATTTTTACAATAAATAGGAATTCCAAAAACCCTAGACATCCAAAAACCTAATGCTAGGAGATGAATCGCCAAAAGTCATGTGGGCCCCGTTTGGGTAAGTTAGTACATCAACTTCCTGGGGTCGTAATTTTTGCATACGATCTTTGTTTTAGGCATGTAATAGCACATTGGAAAGCTATCATCGAGAATATTCATTTTTTGGGACTCAATCATGCCTTTGGATATCATTGAGAATCTCCATTCTAAAAAACCTTCATTTAGGCCCTCAAAATGGCCTCGAAAGTTAAAAACTGCTAAAAATAGTAAATTGCCAAAATTACCAGAAAATTGTTTTGAGCCAATTGAAAAAGGTGGGTGGCCACCGATATCCACCTAGATCAATCCTCCCTCCTTAGGAAGAAATGGTATCCATTGCGTTGAGTTCCCGGGGGAGAGGAAAAAGCGTTTGTTGAATCTGAATCTTGGTGAGTTGCTCGCCTTGCTGGAGACGTCGCGTTGCTTAGTTTGTGGAAAGATACCATGATCATGTGGTTGGAAGGGTTGGACCTTTTTAACCAGTCTGGATACATGAGATTCTTTTGTGTAGAAGGAATATTTATAGTTTCCTACAATCTTGTTGACCTACTTATGTTGGATAGAAGGTGCTTGGGCCGAGGTTGTAGTGGTTGCAGCACTTTTTAGGTGAAACAGTTGTTGAAACTACCTTTGGTATTTTGTAGAGATGACCCCCTAAAGAAATAATGACACTGTGGAGTTGAGAATTATAAATATCATGGTGCATCCACATATATGGTTGGCCCAAGAGAACATCACAGACATCCAATGGGGCAACATCACATAATACCTGATCCTTGAAGGGTTGGATGTCGTATGACAATCGACACTGCTGGCTAACACAAATATCTCATCCTTGGAGAAGCCACTAATGTTGTATGGATGTGGGTGTGGTGTTGTCAACAATACCAATTGTTTGATGACCTCTACTAAGATGAAGTTCTTCTGGATTCCTCTATCAACAATAAAATGCAGCGGGGTCCCCTTCACCCACATCTGTGAATGAAAAAGGCGCTCCCCCTCTTCAGGATCTGTTGGTTCTTATGTTTGAATTGTTGTGGTCGCGACAATAGCAGTGGGGCTTGCGTCGATGATCTGTCTTTTACCAGTATTTTCATAATCAGATTCTAAATCAGGTTTCGGCTCCTTGTCTTTGATCTCGGCCACCAATGACTATTTTGAGCGACATTCATCGGTGTTGTGCCATGGGCTTTTGTTGAAATTGCACCATTTTCTGGTGTCCTTCTTTGTCTTCTCGTGACCCTTATTTTCCTGTGGCTTAGAATAGTTTTTAGGAGACTATTTGTTAGGGTCGTATTTGTCATACTTTGTTTGTTGCGGATTTTCAAACCCGAAATCCCATTTGTTATGGTTCTTAAACTTCTGCTCGATTTTAACAGCATATCGATAAGCATCACCGACTAATGAAATGTCCAGAAAATCCATTTCAATTTAGATTTATCTATGTAGATCCCCACGGTATTTCAGAACCAAATGGCGTTCGGATTATTTGATACCTAGCTTGGTGCACAAGGTATGGAAGGTATTGGTGAACTCTGGAACTGCTTGGCCCCTCTTTTGCCGCAATGTGATCCATCTCATGTACTAGTCCTCATAGTTTCCAACATGCTAATATTATTCCTTTACCGCATCCACAAAAAAATCTCAAGTGGGCTCGGCCCCATATATTCCAGAATCCTCTGTGGAACTCTGCTCCCAGTAATTTTCCCACCAATGTTTGACATGGGGGAGAGATTTAAGGAATGTGAAGGTGATCTTTTCTCTGTCGAAAAAATTGTGAACAGAGAAATAACCTTCTAGCAAGTTTAACCATTTGTCTAGGGATTTTGTCTCTATCTATCCTTCACATACAGGAATATAAAAATTAACTTGTAACTTGAAAGGTGAGGTGCCTCCAAAGTGGTCATTTGATGAAGATGTGCATGTTTTTATCGGCAGGCATTGAATTAGGATGTGGGAAAAAATCTCCATCATTTCGTCCCTTTGTTGCGTGAGAGCTTGCTCAAGCATCAGACTGATAGGATCGTCTACTTCGTCGTTTTTCTTTTCTTCCTCCATTGAGGGTTTCTTGGGTGTGTGAGAACGATTTTCCTCAAGAGAGACAAGCTCGAGACCCAACTTTCTATAATCGGACCTCGTCGAGGACGTGCACTGAAAAATGATCAAGACCAACCTGCTCTGATACCATTGATCTGGATTATTTTCGGCACGAAATGAGAGCGGAGATATAATAAATAAATCCACAGAGATATCGCAGATATTCAATAATATAACATAAATGTATTAGATATGCAACCATAAACACAGATATACAGTAATACATGATTTCTATTAATGAAAGAAATGTACAAAGACTGTAAAAATACAGAGTGAAAAACTCGCTAGAATGGTGGCATCTTATCTCTGAGAAGAGATGTGATGGCTACTCGCATTCGCAAGAATATGATTACAATGAGGCCTTTTTAAAATAAACAGGAATGTCAAAAATACTAAACATCCAAAAACCTAACCCTAGGAGATGAATCGCCAAAAGTCATGTGGGCCCCGTTTGGGTAAGTTAGTACATCAACTTCCTGGGGTTGTAACTTTTGCATACGATCTCCGTTTTAGGTGTGTGATAGCCCGTTGGAAAGGTATCATCGAGGAGATTCATTTTCAGGGCTCAATAATGCATTTGACTATCATTAAAATTCTTGATCCCGAAAAAACCTTCATTTAGGCCCTCAAAATGGCCCCGGAAGTTTAAAACTGCTAAAAATAGTAAATTGCCAAAAAATAGTTTTGAGCCAGTTGGAAAAGGACGATATTAACCTGGATCAATCCTCCCTTATTAGGAAGCAATGGTATCCATTGTGTTGAGTGCTCGGGGGAGATGAAAAAAAATTTGTTGAATCTGAATCTTGGTGAGTTGCTTGCCTTGTTGGAGACATCGCATTGCTCAGTTTGTGGAAGGCTATCACGAGCATGTGGATGGAAGGGTTGGACATTTTTAACCAGTCTGGATACATGAGATTATTCTGTGCATAAGGAATCTTTACACTTTTTTACAATCTTTTCGGCCTACTTCTGATGGATAGAAGGTGCTTGGGCCGAGGCTGTAGTGGTTCCAGTATCCTTTTGTTCACCTTTTGAACAGATTGTAAAGAAACTGAATTTTGTAGTATGATATACTACCTTGCGGAACTTTTTAGGTGGAACAATAATCAGAACTACCTTTGGTATTCTATAGAGATGACCCCCCATAGAAACAATGACACTACGGGGTCGAGACTCATAAACAGCATGGCGCTTCCACATATATGGTTGGCCCAAGAGAACATCACAGACATACAGTGGGGCAACATAACATAATACCTCATACTTGAAGGGTTGGATGCCGTATGAAAATTGACACTGTTGGCTAACACAAAGATCTCGTCCTTAGCGAAGCCACTCGATGTTGTATGGTTGTGGGTGTGGTGTAGTCGACAATCCCAACTGTTTGACGACCTCTACTGAGATCAGGTTCTTCTGGATTTCGCTATTAACAATAAAATACAGTGGGGTCCTCTTCACCAACATTTGTGAATGAAAAAAGCACTCCCCCTCTTCAGGATATGTTGGTTCTTCTGGTTGAATTGTTGCGGTCGCGATGATAGTAGTGGGGTATGCGTCAATGATCTGTCTTTTACCAGTATTTTCATAATCAGACTATGAATCAGGGTTTGGTTCCTTGTCTTTGATCTCGGCTACCAATGACTGTTTTGAGCGACATTCATCGGTGTTGTGCCAAGGGATTTTGTGGAAATGGCATCATTTTTCGGTGCCCTTCTTTGTCTTCCTATGACCCTTCTTTTCCTGTGGTTCGGACCGGTTTTTGGGAGACTTTTTCTTAGGGTCGTCTTTGTCATAATTTGGTTGTTGCGGATTCGCAGACCCAAACTCCCATTTGTTCTTGTGCTTAAACTTCTTCTCAATTTTAACAACATATCGGTAAGCAGCACCGAGTGATAAGATGTCCAGAAAATCCATTTCAGTTTGGATGTATCTGTGTAGAGCCCCACAGTATTTCAAAACCAAATGTTGTTCGGAGTCTTTGATATCCAGCTTGGTGCACAAGGTATGGAAGGTATTGGTGAACTCTGGAACTGCTTGGCCCCTCTCCTGCCGTAGTGTGGTCCATCTCATGTACTGGTCCTCATTGTTGCCAACATGGTAATATTGTTCCTTTACCGCATCCACAAAAAAATCTCAAGTGGGCTTGGCCCATATATTCCAGACTCCTCTATGGAATTCTTCTCCCAGTAATTTTCCCAACAATTTTTCACATGGGGGAGAGATTTAAGGAGTGTGAAGGTGATATTTTCTCTATCGGAAAAATTGTGAACAGAGAAGTAACCTTCTAGCAAGTTTAACCATTTGTCTAGGGCTTCTGCATCTATATGTCCTTCAAATACAGGAATATCAAAATTAACTTGTACCTTGAAAGGTGAGGTGCCTCCAAACTGGTCATTTGATGAAGATGCACATGTTTCTATCGGCAGGCATTGAAGGATGTGGGAAAAATTTTCCATCATTTCGTCCCTCTGTCGCGTGAGAGCTTGCTCAATCAATGGATTGATAGGATCGTGTGCTCCATTGTTTTTCTTTTCTTCTTCCATTGAGGGTTTCTTTGGTGTGTGAGAACGATTTTCCTCAAGAGAGACAAGCTCGAGACCCAACTTGATATACTCGGACCTCGTTGGGGACATGCACTGAAAAACGATCAAGAGCAGCCTGCTCTGATACCACTAATCCATATTATTTTTGACACGAAATGAGAGCGGAGATATAATAAAGAAATTCAAAGAGATATCGCAGATATTCAATAATATAACAGAAATGTATCAGAGATGCAACCATAAACACAGATATACAGTAATTTATGATTTCTATTAATGAAATAGATGTACAGAGACTGTAAAAATACAGAGTGAAAGACTCGCTAGAATGGTGGCAGCTTATCTCTGAGAAGAGATGTGACAGATACTCGCATTCACAAGAATATTTTTACAATGAGGCTCTGAAGGCCTTTTTACAATAAACAGGAATGCCAAAAACCCTAGACATCCAAAAACCTAACCCTAGGAGATGAATACTTAAACTCTTTAAGTCTCACTCTGAATTTATAAAACATGCATACCTAACATGAATACTTAAACTCTTTAAGTCTCACTCTACAATGTATCCTTAAAGATATAACTTCAATTTCCTTTAAGAGTATCCTAAATTATTATCTCTTTTACTATAATAAAAGATATCTTAAGTTAAATTGATATTTAAACTTTTGAACATTATTCCTAAAAGAGTATCACTCTATTTATTACTAGTTTAATAATAACCATAAATATCCCTCTAACAGATCATCACTCCTTATCACTAAGATTTTTACTATATCCATAATCCCAATTGGGCGTGCTTTAATCTCTTAATAGAGAAGTTATTAATACAAACTTGATATAGTTGTTTACTCATTTTTTCTTTTTAAATTAACAACTATGCAAATCCTAAGTCGATTTCCATCTTGGCATACCCATTGCCACGACCATGCAAGTTTCTAAAGACCCAGGTTTGCAGGTTAATCAGTTGTGACTGTACAAATTTTAATTACCAGGATTACCTAATGAATAGGCAGTGCCCCCAATACATTTTTAAATTCTTTATCCGACAATTAATTTGGCAGCAACATTAAATCTTAGTTCCATAATTACAACCATTTCAACATTGATTTAATCGCCTAATAAGTTTTAATTTTCAAATTACTTTTACAGTGATTGTATAATGATTTTAGTTGCCATATTTCCAATTTAAAATGCAGAGACCCAAAGAATTTCAAATCAAGAATGTGATTCGATTTTTAACTACATCGACTCTAACAAATTGTTATTTTGAAAAGTAAATTACAAGACAAAGATTACACAAACTCTAAATTTTCGAAATACAAACAATTTATACAGTGACCCAACAAACTCAATTTCTCAAACCCGTATCAATGAGACATCGACCCTATAGTTTGTCTAATTCACCAAATTGCACATAACTTAAATAACCATACAATTTCCTAAAATCGGGAATTAGAATTTGAATTGGTAGCAATCAGGTGACATTCACCAAATTGGTCAAGTATTTAATCGGTGGCATTCAATAAACTATGAAATCAGGTATTAGATTTTTAATTGGCAGTGAACAGAAAAATCTTCAATTATGGGTTGGAAACGAATTTTGCAGCGAACACGGAACTTGAAATTTGGGTTAAATTTTATTTGGGTGATACAAAAGAAACAAAGTTATCACACCGCTTGAACATCACACTCAAGAATTTAAGATTTGAAGGCTACGGATTAGGATAACTACCAGTGTTCTTTACTCAAGGGAAGACTCATTGTGATAGGTTCAAAACGATCATACACAATGAATTTGACTGTAAATCTTGACATCGTTCAACAATATCACATTCAAAAACTACCAAATAATTGGGCAGCGATAATTAAGTATCATAAAATAGTGTTTGCAATTAAATTTGACAGTGACCCTAAAAAATTAGTTTAGGAATGCCAATAAAATCAAACAACAATTAAAATGAATTTAACTTGAATTTTCCATAGATTTATAGCAACCATTTTAAAATTCCCAAACTTCGGATTGTAGAAAAATAGTAGCTACTCTTAAATCCAAATTCCAGACTACAAGCGACTTGGCAGAGTCCATTCAAATGTAGTTCAGGATTGGTGAGTTCGTTGCATCGACCCCATAATGTAGTTTCTAGCCACATAAAAAACACAACAATTAGGCAAAATCTAACATTCTTGACTTGCCAACAATTTTGTAAAGACCACACAAATTTATTAAATCAAAAAAGGGGATAAATTGACACTGAACAACTAAATCCTCTAAATTTAGGGTCTAGAAATTAACACAGAAACGATCATAATAGAGTAAGAAATTAGAGCATGAAAAATTCAAGTGCAACATTCAATTAATTTCTGAGCACGGAGTATGAAAAATTTAAAAAGGCGGCGAATCATAGGAAATTGGAAATTCAAGGTTGTAACATAGTTCGACAACGTTCAAATTAACAATTAGCATTCCATTTTTGTAATCTAAAACTTGCTACAGATCTAGAGATGCAACTAGTTTGCGGCGACCAAAACCAATTCCAAAATTTCACTTTGTCTAAAATTTACAACGATCCATATCAAACGTAAGGGTCTGTAAACTAGTTGATAAATAAAAATGGGTTCGGATTTCTAAGTTGTATATTAAATTTTGGCAGTATTCAAAAGAGATTCTAAAATTTTGATTCTACCATTTAATTTGGCAGTACACAATTAAATTATAAATTGTGGATTATAAAATAAGGATGAAAAAAAACCAGATAAAAACAAATTCTAGATTTCACAAGGGCCCTTCCATGAGCTTGTGAGTTTATTACAGAAATTACAAACTGTTCTACAAATATTTTAAACAATTCATATATACAATTATTGTTGGAGTTACTTCACACACACCTAAGATTTTTTCCTAAGGTTTTTCCTTGTTTATTAGTTATAATTAGTCATTATCCAGTCTCCTATAATTTAGGGGAGAATATTCCACCTGGAGAATATTCTCTTTCAGTTGACACTTCAGTTTGACTAGTTGAGTTGGGTTTAGATGTTGCATTGGTTTTGTCACCATGCAACGTGGGATCATCACCATGATAATTCGACCTTGCCTTGGTATCATCACCAAAGTGGCACATTAGCCTTGATTCCCTAATTTAACTCCTCACTACTCTATGTTCAGTCAGTTAACTAAAGACTAGTTGATTAGTTAACTCAACTAGGTGGCAATTCACTCCCGTAACTGCCTGAGAGACTAGACTGGGTGGAAGTTCACTCCTGTAACTGTTGGTGTGTATCCAGATCACTCTATACCACCACTATGGCTCATTAGTTACTCATGTATCATATACCTATTGTAAATTATTCACTCTTTGAGTGTGGAATACGATTAATGAGAATTCTTCCATTCTTTCTCTCTTGCTTCTTCTTTCTCAATTTCTCTCTGCAAATGTGTGTATCATTTTCTAACTAGATCTATTATATGCAATTTAAACACATTTACATGGTATCAGATCCCACGGACTACTAAGCAAAAGCTACACCAAAATTTTTGTTGGTACAAAAGATTGAAGAACACGAAAAGATGGAATATATGTTTTACTCACCGATAATACTTCTCACGCCTCATAACTATTTAGAGTGGAAGCCAGAGATTTTAATTCTTCTCAAAAGAAGAATCTTATACCAAATAACCATGGCAATGGAAGTGGAGCCTGATTTCGCTGATGAGAAAAATGACTTTCTCAATAGACAAGATATGGTCATAGGATTTATCTGCTTGACTATTTCTCCAGAAATTCTCCACCAAGAATGTGATGTCACACAAGATTTCACTCCAAATGAATTATGGACCAGATTGGAGGTTATATTTGGGAACAAAGAAGATTGTGAAGATTGCATGCAGGAGATTGGAAAGATAGAGCCAGAAGAGAAGCCATCAGAAGCTCAAGCCTCTTATTATGAAGAGTCTTCTTCAAAAGTATTTGCAGAAATTTGTATTTCATTAATTGAAGATGATGTATAATCCATTTCAGATTTGTTTTCTAAAATTCATGTGGAAGATATATGGCATGCATCTCAGGAGTCACATGTAGACACTTTTTCATGCACCATGAATGCATCTCAGGAGACAAAAAGAGAGTCGCGCAAATCAGACTCCATTCTGATATTTTCTGAGGAAAATTTGCTGAAAAAAAATTGGATATTTGAATTCCTCTCGGGAAAATATTGAATTTCAAAAAAAAAATCGTCCGAAACGGAGTCCGAGAACTGAAATTATGATCATTTTAAAATCAACAAAATTTCAGCATTTTTCCGGAAACGACCGCATGGTTTTCAAAATTTCATCCAAGTTTTATTTTGATATTCTTCATTACAAGAAGATAAAGTGGATATGTGTGGAAATATAAATGGTGCATATACTTCATCAAATCCATGCAAACATCTACATATTCAACAAAATCTTCAACGAGTACAAACTTGCACAATTGCGAGGTCTTCTTGGAGTGAAGGACAGGGTTGCTTAACAACTATTTTTGTTCCTTCTCATTTTTATTATTTTTATGCATTGTAATTTGA
>SNQJ01S0009507.1:178508-201385 GCA_010110895.2 Picea sitchensis
CTCTTTTCTTGTTTATTTCAGTTTATTTTTTGTATTTGAGTACCTAACATGGCCTTGTAGTCGGGACCCATTCTTTATTTTCACCATAGTGATGTTCAGGGGGGGTGTTGGAGTTACTTCACACACACCTAAGATTTTTCCTTGTTTATTAGTTATAATTAGTCATTATCTAGTCTCCTATAATTTAGGGGAGAATATTCCACGTGGAGAATATTCTCTTTCAGTTGACACTTTAGTTTGACTAGTTGAGTTGAGTTTAGATGTTGCATTGGTTTTGTCACCATGCAACATTGGGATCATCACCATGATAATTCGACCTTGCCTTGGTATCATCACCAAAGTGACGCATTAGCCTTGATTCCCTAATTTAACTCCTCACTACTCTATGTTTAGTCAGTTAATTGAAGACTATTTGACTAGTTAACTCAACTAGGTGGCAGTTCACTCCCGTAATTGCCTGAGAGACTAGACTAGGTGGCAGTTCACTCCCGTAACTGTTGGTGTGTATCCAGATCACTCTATACCACCACTATGGTTCATTAGTTACTCATGTATCCTATATCTATTGTAAATTATTCACTCTTTGAGTGTGGAATATTGTTAATGAGAATTCTTCCATTCTTTCTCTCTTCTTTCTTCTTTCTCAATTTCTCTCTGCAAATGTGTGTATTATTTTCTAGCTAGATCTATTCTGTGCAGTTTCAACACATTTACAATTATTTTCTTATTACAATGTAATAATCCAGAAATAAAATACATGAATCGTTGAAGATGGAAAATTGAGGAAGTATGTCAATGCCTTGCACTCCTTCCTTATTCTCGCTTGTTAATCACAGAAACTTCATCGGTACCTCCCAACCAATGCTAGGGTTACTCTTCTTCCCCCTTATTCCCCCGAGACACAAAGGGGCCACACACAAGAAACCAACAAACAATTACTCAAAGGCTTTCCTCGCAATGTAGAGCTTCCACTTTTTCTGCAAGCTTGGTATCCAACTCTCACAAGTAAAACACGGTCAAAACCATTTTGGCATCATAACCTTACCAAGAATAGGTGTGATCAATTTTCCTTCTACACCATTTGTTTTATAGAAATTTCATCATTGACACATGTCCTCATGCACAAATAATTAACTTTTAGATTAAATTAATTATGATTATTCACCCACACACTTATCACACTCTCCCCAAGTTGCACAAGTAATTACCATTTTTATTTTATTTAAAAATCCAATTTCCCTCACATTCCCCAATGTATTCCTATTTTCGCTCTTAGTTGTCCCTTCGTTCCCCAAATTCTCATTTAATGAGAGTCTCCTAACTAGATCTCAGTTAGAGTTGGATTAGGAGTATTATTCTAGTTATACTAGTGGTAGCTTAACTCTAAATATTATTCTATGTGTGCACCTATTCTCTCATATTTTATTTCTTTCTATTTTAAAAATCCCTTTTATTATTTTCATGCACAAATGTGCATTTTATCCAACCTTTAAATTTCATTTCCCCTTTTTCCTAGATTTTGATTATATTCTCCATTCTTTTAACTTACGTGATAATTCATTTAGTCCTTTAATTAAATTTAGACTTAGACTTAGACTTTTGTTGGGATTTATAATTAATAATTTATTGTTTAATTAATTATGTTATTCCAACAAGGTCTAATCATTTCAATGTTTTCTAGGCCATACGGATTTATTGACTCAAGTTTTTAATTACGCAACGTGCCCTTCAAGGGTCCCACTTGCCTCTGACTGGTTTTGGAAGTTTGTCCGACCATTGAAGTCAACACTCCACTCGATCAACCTTGTGAGAGACCAAGGGATTCTAAGGAATAATGACTCGGCCTTATTACGCACCCCTTAGAAATATTCGTGAGTGACTGTCTCAGTCTTCCCTCATGACATCGTGGACCTCTCAAACTAGGTAATCATTAACCTATCATTCAAGCCACGGCGGGTGTGTTAGTAGGTTGCGATAGTGATGTTGCCACACCTCTCCCTCAATGTCTAGTTTCTATGCATGGTCCCTCTACTCCTTATGTGAGTCGGATTAGCAAACATCGTCAAACCTGCATCCATTGACAAAAACATTGTCAATAATCTATATACGTAAATCATATTGAAATCAATCATATGTCACATGTGCGTAAAATGAAATACTCAAACAAAATAAAATCCACTCCCTAACTCAATATGGAGTCCAAGGAAGTTCATCGATGCCATCAACATCCATAACCTATCATGTTCCCTGCACACTCAGGAAAACTCATCAATACCATCTGCCAATATATATATAAGTCACAGCACATCATCATCATCATATATAACCCATAATCGAAACAAAATCATAATATACCATAATCGGATCACTTTCACGCAAGTGTCCTCAAAGAATATGTCAATAAAGGTGTTCTCAATAGAGCAGGATGTTCCAATTCTCTCCAATCCAAGATATTCAAGACCTATATTTTATCCAAAGAGGAGTACCACCTCTATAAAAACGTAGGGGGATTCATATCCTCGTGAGGTTGTTGTTTTGATCTTAATTGATTCAAACATCAACAACACTATAATCAATGTTGATAAGTTTACATTGGGTGTCATCCATAAAATAAGAGGAATTTCCCAAAGGCTTATCCATGAGGTTTTACTTTGAAAAGAAAAAGAAAAAAAACATAGATTTCCTTAACATAAAATAATATTGAATTACATATTTATAAACATAAATAAAACATTTATCATTTAATATAATATATTACAAGAAACTGTGTACAAAAAAAATTCCACCCAATTGTAGGTATTTACGATATATGCCACCCCCAAGTCAAACTATGAGTCCACCAAGGAAAAGGAACCAAGCTATAGGATTCTAGCTCACTCTACACAACACAAGGAAGATCTTCCATTTCTTTGTTCAACAATCCCTCGAGGACATTATTCCACTCTAGTGCACTTCAATGTAGGAAAAAAGAGTCCAATCGACTATATGCCTTATAGGAATACCCTACAAGAATAACACTTGTCTCTCAAGCATCCAATGAAGATAAAATACATAATGGATGAAAACTTCCTAACTTGTCCAGACTTTGTGATCACCTGCATTCATCTATCTCTCATCCAAGGTCTACAATTGTTGACACACTAGCACCAAGCTAATTAAGTATCCACACTCTAACCATTAAGAATTTTTTATTAAAATACTTACAAATGTGATCACCTGTATTCATCTATCTTTCATCCAAGGTCTACAATTGTTGACACACTAGCACCAAGCTAATTAAGTATCCACACTCTAACCATTAAGATTTTTTTATTAAAATACTTATAAATGCTTGATCATTATGATCTATATACTTACAATTTATCTATCTACTTAGAATTTATCTTGCAATATTATAATTATGATTTAGTTTGTAATATGAATATTACAAATAAAGCACCCCAAATTATGTATCCACACTCTAACCATTAAGAATTATGGATTAAGATATTTATAAATATTCAATCATCTTGTAATATTATCATTATAATTTATCTTGTAATATTATTATTTATGTAAAGCTTATGATAAATAATAAAATCTTATTAGTCCACAAATAGATTTCAAATTATACATATCTATATCAATGCATATATTGGATTTTTAAGACTCATCTCCCTTGATAAGGTAGTTCAAAGAGTGCCACAAGTAAGAAGGACTATCATGAAAGGAATCATCTATACATGATTATCACAATTTGTATACATGATTATCGCAATTTGTATATATGATCATCACAATTTGTAATTAGTTTATGTAAACATGATGATGAGAACATAAATCCCTAATAAACTTCACACTATATTTGAATTTGTAATTAGTTTATGTAAACATGATGATGAGAACATAAATCCCTAATACACTTCAAACTATATTTGAATTTCAAATTAAAAATAATTCCACTTAAGACTTTTCTCTAAGCCAACAAACTCTTAAACCTACAACCTTGCATAGTTTTATGTGATACAATGAACAAATTCAATGAAATTAAATTATGATTATTTTGTTTACTTTTCATTTTTATGTGATGTAAGAATTAATTAAATGAAATTGAATTAAGAATCTTTCAATGAAATTAAATTATGATTATTTTGTTCACTTTCACTCTTTTTTTTAATGTGATTTAAGAAATTGAATTAGGAATATTTTTATGTGATGTAAGAATTAATTAAATAAAAATGAATTAATAATTTTTAAATTAAATTATGAGTCTTATGTGATGTAAAAAATTGAATTTGGAATCATTTTTATGTGATGTAAGAATTAACTAAATGAAATTGAATTAAAAATCTTTCAATGGAATCAAATTATGGTTTTTTTTGTTTTTTTTTCACTTTTCATTTTTATGTGATGTAAGAAATTGAATTAGGAATTTTTTTCATTTTTATGTGATGTAAGAAATTGAATTAGGAATTTTTTGTTTACTTTTACTTATCACATAATTAAACAAAAAATAATAATAATAAACAAAACTAAAAAATAATAAGATGTATTTCTTTTGGCCTTCCATGAATATTTGAAACGGAAACTTCATAACACCAACATTTTTTTTTGGGTATTTACATTTTCATCACATAACCTTATAGAGGTATGAACACCATTGTATATCAAAATCAACATTGAGTGGGAGGCACACCAAAGTGTGATCATTATTTGATGGGATAAGATACAATGTTTATGATATATTTGGGAACATGGGTAGGCACATGACCTTCGACCACATCCATGAAAGGTTGTGAGAGATGATATAGCGAAATAGGAAGCCAATGTATGCCACAAGAGCCACTGTGACAGTCATTCATAACCCTCTCATCCTCCTTGTGAGTCAAGAAATGACATAAAACTTGATCCACCTCTCAATGATAGAAAGCATCATCGATAATAAGGTAGTTCTTTGTGTGATGATGAACATGTTGATTTTTGTCACGAGAGAAGTTCAAGGGAAAACTTTGAGTCTGGAAATATACCAGGATATCTCCATACCAAGGGTTATGGTAGGTGACGAGGGATATATTTTCATCCATGAATGAGTTGATTACGATCTCATCCTCACCATCCTTGGGTAACTCTGAGATTAGCTCTGCAAAAACCAAATACTTCTTTGACTTAGAAGATGCAAACTCCAAATTGAATTCTTGCAAGATTACAATCCACTTGTAGTACTTTTCATTTATTACTCGTTGGGTTAATACATATTGGAACAAATTAATATCTATGATCACAATGGTCTTTCAAAGAAGTATACGGTGTTGAAGTTGTTGGATAGCATGAACATGAGAGAACCTCAATTCGGATCTAGCAAGACTCCTACTTAGAGCATAGACTACGTTCTCCTGGTGTAAGTCATCTTCTTGAACCAAAACCATAATGATGGTCGATTCTGATGCCACAAAGTATAGCAAGAAATATCCATTTTATTCTGGAGGACTCAGCAGTGAGGTAGACATAAGGGTCTTTTTCAAAGCATCAAACGACCATTGTGAAAATTCATCCCATATAAACAGGAACCCCTTCTTCAAAAGGTTCATGTAACCTTTTTTACCTTGAGATAATTGGTGATGAAATTTTGCAAGAATTTTTCTTTTAGACATGATGAAACCAAACAATCTCTCAGACATGACATAAAATATGAAACCGTGATCTTGTGCTTACAAATGATGAAACCAAACAATCTCTCAGACATGACATAAAATATGTATTTATGAGGATTCAAGTGAATCATGTAGTGACAACACCTATCGAATATTGCATGAAGATGAGCAAGATGATATGCCCTCTGGTGAGAGTGAGTGGCCAAATACTCAAGGTATGCTTTGACAATATGCTTGATGTCATGAAAGTTGTAGGATATAGCCCACTGGAAGGTGGCTCCAACATTTTTAAGGCCAAATGAGATTTTTTGGTAGAAAAACATGCCCCAGGGACAAACAAATGTGTTCTTGTGCTAGTCCTCGGGACATATCAGAATATCATTGTAGCAAAAAATAACACACATAAATGAGAATATTTCACTTCTAGTACATTCATCAATAATTTGATCAATGAACGAGGTAGTGTAGTTGTCCTTTCATTTAGTTCCTTGAATTCTATGCACACACAAATGGTCCCCGTCTTTTTATCAACAAACACTAGACTGGAATCCCATTCAGTTATGGGAACTGGGTAGATTAATCCATCTTTGAGTAGCTTCTCCACCTCTACCTTGATGGTAGCTTCCTTTCGAGCATTGACCGATCATGGATTTTTTTAAATAGGCTTCACATTTTCATGCGTTTTAATTTCATGTTCGACAATTCTAGGATCAATACCTGGCATTTCCTCATAAGTCCAAGAAAGAATATTGTAGAATTATTTGAAAAGGGAAATTTAGGTTTGAATCTCATCGGGAGAACAATCCACCCCAATCAACACATTTTCAACGACATCAAAATTCCTAGAGATATTGACTGGCATGGTTCTTGAAATGTTCGCAATGTTTCCCTTAGATTACACATTGTGTGTCACAATGGAGCTTGCATACCATTCAAAATATTAATATGTGATAATTTCCAGATCATTGTCCTCCATCCATCTTGATTTGGGAAGAAAAAATGAACTATGATGCATGTCTTCCCATGGATTCTAGGCGTTATGATGGCTTCGTCCAAAGGAAAAATCATATCTAAGGAGTCTAAGGCTAGCAGGGAGTTAGAGGCCCACATGGGTAAAAAATACTAATTATACTCATCCATTGAAGAACAAGCTTGAACAGATTACTGAGGCCTTTTGAATGCCTGATAAGTGATTTTAGCTATAGGAAAAGGCATATATACATCCCTGCATTTTTGTTGTCCTTCGTCAAGATAGAAGAATTTAGTAAGACCCACAAATCTTCAAAATATGATATTCTGAACAAACATTATTCAACCATGGATTTTGTAGCGATTGACGATATCTCACATACATGGTAAGAGTCAATATAGGATATGGGTCAAAGGAGATTAAAAGTTCCCATCAACGTAGGGTACATCCTAACACCCATAATTTCACATGTCCTCATGGAATTGTCAATCAACGGAACTTTGGGTCCCAATGAAGTAGCTAGATCGTGTTTGTAGTAAGACATTTATTCAATAGTAATAGTATTTTCCCAATGAGGTAAATAGATCACAAGAAAAACCACAAAGACCATATTTTTCATCATGTAAGTCCAATTGCAATGTAAGAGGAGATTGTAGTCTAAAGGAGAATCAACAAATTCTACCTGTACAATCACAATCTTTCCCCCCAATTGCATAAGGAACAAAGAAACATGCCCAAGAGTTCTGCAATAATGCACGTTGAAGGATTTCAACATCATTGGTGAAGGGACTATCTTAGGGGAATCTAGGAATCACCAACATGGAAAAAACATAAGACAAGTGGAAGATCCTTCGTCAACTATAGTCCTAAAGATATTTTTCTGACAAAACTTGGATCTAGAATACAACATAATTGGGGAAGACGTGGCTTCACATTGTTAGGGTCAAATGTTATTAACTGAAAATTGGTGGAATCGAAAGAACCAATTCCCTATGGAAATTCCTTTCGTTGCATGGGACATCTTTGCAGGACCTCCAAGGAAGACATAGCAATGGATCTTGGGTCATATTTTCAACTATATTGTAGTTTTGAGTAGCATGAGCATTAGGATTATGCATCAACCATTTCAATACACCTTTGGGAAGGTGTGGCATCGCATTAACTATCAGTTTTTATATATGGAGAGGGTTTGGCAGCTTAGATTTGGATGTTTCTTTTCCTTCGGCACCAATCTCAGGAGCATTGTAATTACAATCTCACGTTTGGAAATTTATGTCCCATTCACACATGAACACATTTGATGGGTTTCCCCCTTACAGAGGTGAAAGGTTGTTAAGGACTCCAAAAAAAAATTTCTAGCCTTGCAGAGGGAAGGGGTTCGTCAAGACAATGAGTTTTTGATGAGCATCGTGTTGTGCCAACAATCATTGGCCTTCCACCAACTTGGGGAATTGGTGAGTCAAATGGTCTTCCTTACACAACTTGTAGGAAAATTTGACCTTCTTGTTTTTATTTTCTCTCGGTTGCTAGTTACCCTTATGGTTAGATGCGTGTACATTATGGACATCATAGGAATAAACAACTGTTAGAGGTAGTAGTAGTACCTTGTACAGTTGCAGGTGGATACAAAGGCATTTGTATCATTTGGCTTGTAACCTGATTGGTCATGGCACTCTCCATGGAACTAATCATACCATCGATCTGTGGTCTCGGTTTTCATCTTTGTAGGATCTATCTCTCCCCTTGGTGCATTGGGAAAGATCTCATAAAGAACCCTAGATTGTGAATAAACCAAATCTAACTATTGGGATCTAAAAAATACCATGTTCCTTAGTCATGAATCTTGACAGAGTGACATCTTCAGTGATATATGGCAATAGACACTTGAGAAACCAATCCAATAAGAAATCATCATGGATTTTGGATTTAATCATTTGGTGTCTCCTTTTCCACTCTTAGATGTGGTTGGAGATATGTGTGGAACTTTCCTACCGAAATGAGGTCAAAATCTTTGTGCATGTCTCGTAACGGATGGGAAATTGGAAGTGGTTCAAGAATTTCAATGCTAAAGCATTGAAGTTGTGAAATGAGGGCAACTCTAGTCAAGGTGTACTAGAAAATTCTAAGCCTAATATTGTCGTCCATCAATGAGTTTGAAAAACATGATAGTTGTAAATTCATGACATGAATGGCAGGGTCTTTTCCAGCATTCCCTTCAAACTTGGGAATTTTTTAAGGTAACTTCAAAGGAATGGGCAACCAATTCAGATCATGTAGCACCAAGTCATTAGTATTATTCATCATATACAAAAGATTCAACATCGCTAGAAATGACAATTTCGTTTGAGTCATTGAATTCCAACTTCTAGGGTGTTGTCCCATCATTTGGTTTGTACTCATGAACGAAATACGTGGCACATAACCACTTCCAAGCCTAAAAGGAGTGTTCATTTGAAAACTAATGTTTTGAGGAGAGCCCGCTAGGACCTATACAAATGGAGGAAGTCCTTCTCTCATCTGATTTCCCATCCCCGAGAAGGGAAAGCTTCCCATCAACATGATAGAAGTCGAGAAATATCTGCTTCCCACCTATGGAACCAATGGAAGGATATGCCCCCCTTTAAATGGAAATCCCTGGAAGGAGGTAGGAAATCTCACTAGTGGAGTTTCCAGTTCTATTGTAGATGAATTTATCCTATAGCTAGGGTGGAATATTGATAGATCAAATTCAAAGAACAATGCACTTCAATCTCTAAGATTAATCTACAATTATTTGTTATAACTACCTTTCAGTTACAATGAGAACCTACCTAGTCCTAATGGCTTCTTGGAGATGAGACATCACGTTTCAATCATACTCCACTTGTCCTTTCTCCAATCCAAGCTCCAAAATTGCACACAAGAAGACAAGAAATCTTTCTCGAACCAAAAATGAAAGCATAAATAAGATTTCAATAACTAATCATAACTAACCCATCAGGAGAGTTAGTTCCATTACCAAATATAAAAAGCGATCAATTATTGAAAACAAGCATTGAATTTGGTAGAGGGAAAGAAGAGAGATATTCCTTTTTAATTAACAAAAAACAAGAATGTGCAAAGTTATACCCAATTCGTTGTTGGCACCTTCTATAGTCATCATTCTCATTCCTCTATCCCCTAGCCACTCAAGACTACTTCAGGACTCCAACTCTTATCCACCCAATAAGATGAGGGAAACTGAGAGATTCAGTCCTAAAATTCATGAAAAGGAGAAAATACTCATAAATAAAAGGCTTTATGAGGATTGAAGGTCATAAAAACCCAATGGATACAACCACCTCTTATTTTTTTTCACAAGGATATCAGAATTATAGCTCTACTATTACATCAGTACTTCCCCTTTCCTTCCATTTAGGCCTCATTTTATACCATTATAATTTGGTTGAGGTAGTTTGGAATGGGTTTCAAGAAGTTATGGAAGTCATTTTCTTATAAACCCCACTCAGGAGTGTGTGATTTTCATGAATTTTATATTTTTTATCCACTTTTTGAGGCACGCGCTCTTTTTGTGAGAAGGAAAGGTGTGTACATGCTCCTTTTGTGAGAAAGAAGAGAATGTGGATTTCCAAAGAGGTTCTTTAGATAGTCTAAAGAGTGATCAAAGTTATAAAGAGGGGTGTATGGTGACCAATAGGGCATCTAAGACATGGAGGTGTTGAAAAATGCTATTACAGAAATGAACCTTTACCTTGATCAAATTGACATGAAAAGCAATGTGTATGGAAGATACAGAGGATTTCAAAGATGAACATATACTTTAAATACCAATGAGGGAGAAAATAATTGATACTAAAAGTTTTATAGAATATCCTAAATGCTAATGAGAGATGGAGGTCTTTAACATTTACCGATAAAATATGAAAACATATTGGGGATTGAAAAATGAATCCGGTAATGGGAAAATTAAATGAAATACTAATGTAACAATGAAGCTATGAAGTTAGGAGAATCACGACGCCCTTTCTTGGAGGCTAGGGTCTCAAAGATGAACATATATTAAGAGAGAAAATTGTTGATACATAAATATTTACATAATATCATAAACACTAATGAAGGATGGAGGTCTTTAACATTTATCCATAAAATACTGACAAATGAATCCAATAATGGGCAGATTAAATGAAATATTGATGTAAAAATGAAGTTATGAAGATAGGAGCATTGTGAGGCCCTCTCTCAGTGGCTAGAGTTTACCCTAGCTAAGTCCTACTCATTTGGGATTTTTTTGGTAGTGCCCTCAAGAAATCAAGGTCAAGGATTCATTTCTATGATCAGATCCTCCAAACATAGGGGATGAGATCTTGAAGATATCAATTTGAACTGTATTTTTCCGGCGTTGTCTAGATGTTCTACGAAATGGATTTTTTCGCTGGAATCTAGTGATATAAATTTACACGAATCACTTTTTTTTTTGTTCAAACTCCATTTCCGATGCAGAAATGGATTCAGCATGCTGAAAAAACCATGGGGCACTCGGATTATACAGAAATAATCACTCGAATCTACGAATCTAACAATTTCTCGCCGGATTTCGAACAAATATCCTCAGAAAAAATCATATTTCGTAGAACATTTAGCCTACGGCTATTTTTCCCCTTATTTAACTTTTCCCCCACCTGCTCGTCATTTAAGTCACCGGCTGCAAGCATAGGGGTTTTTGCTCTTACTCATCAAGGCCCTCAATCAAAAGAAGAAGCTGACTATAGGAGAATTTCTTCCTTCCCATGTGTTAATCCTTGGATTTTGTCACTTGAGAATCATGAGGGTTAAGAGCCAACATGTTATATTTTGGCTGGCATTCAAGTTTTTTTCCCAGAGTTAGTTTTTGTCTGAGCCAAGGTTGGTTCCCATATGAGTACAGGTACAGGAATTGTTTGGTAGTCTTACAGAAGTTTTCATAGGTTTTCATGGATAGAGAGAGGTGTTTGTTTTTAGTGTATTCCATATTTTTTAGGAGATAGAGATCGAAGGTCCGCATGGAAGTATTGATCACATATTCAGAGTCCTTGGAAGATCATGATTCCACTGAGCCTTTTCCGGATGACATGCGAGAAATTTAGTATTTTTAGCAGGTGGAGTTCCAGGCCTCAAATGATGATTCTAATCACATATTCAGATTCTTCACTGAAAATTTAATCCGATGAGTATATTTTCATTGACATGCAACAATATTCTATTTTTAGCAATTTCCACTTTTAGACATACTATATCTGGCAATGGTCTCCTAGTGGTCCCAAACGCATTTGAACTGTTCCTATTTTTTATGGTAGACTATTATTTTTGGCATGTCTATTTTTAGCAGGGCTATATTTAGCAATTATGGTCGCCATGCATACAAGTGGCAAGTCCAGATTCTGACATTAGGTATCTTTAGAGTGTGACATATGTCACATCATTGCATGAGCATGTGGGGGCGCACTTCTTGAGCATATGTGGAGTATTTCATGAGAAAATCAAGGTGTATGATGACTTGGCATTGCTTGTTGGCAAGTAGATTTGACTAAGGGTAGGCTTCCCCTTTCTTGCACTTAACTCCTCTTTATCTCTATTGTTTAGCACCATTATCATTGTGTTCCTATCTCATGCACTCATTCCCTAATTTTTAGGGCACATTAATCCCTAAATCCTAGTGCATAGCCTTTCATCTTCCCTATTTTCTAGCATTAATGCTCCTCCCTTTTCTCTATTTTCTAGCATCCTTCTCTTCCCTATTTTTTATCATTAATGCACCTCTCTTTTCCCTATTTTTTAGCCTCCCACACTTGTTCCCTTCTCTCTCCCTATTTTCTTGTTCTTCCTCCCTATTCTCTATTGCTAGTTCCTAATATCTAGTGCATATATTCTCTCTCTGTATTTCCTAGCACATTGTCTTAATGTGGCTCCATTTTTCCTATTTCTTAGCCTCCTCTTATTAATCTAATTCCTAGTGCATATCCTTTTCTCTTCCCTGTTTTCTAGGGCATTGTCTCATTAATGCTCCTCCCTCTCATTATTCCCTAATTCTTAGTGCATTAAAACACCATTAATGTGCCTTCCCTCTTTCCATGCACCCATTTCACACGTGTTATCCTTTCATTTACTCATGAGCCCTATCTCATTCTCCTATCATGCATGCTACCTAGCTCATGCGCCCTCTATTTTTATTCATGTGCCTTCCTATTTTTCCACACATGTGCATCCTCACTCTTCTATATATTAGAGATTTCTCCTCATTGTTTAGGGTCAACTTTCTTAGCAACAGAAGTACTCTCTCTCTCTCTCTCTCTCTCTCTCTCTCTCTCTCTCTCTCTCTTCTAGCTTCTAGTCTTTGTATAAGGAACAATACTCTACCAGTTGTGTACTTGTGTTTAGTGGTGCAATCATCCCTTTCAAGAGTAATAATAAAGTTTTGGTGTGCTGGTATCAAGTTGTCGAATATTGTCGGTATTGTGATTAATTTCCTACATTGTTAGTAGTTTTATCCTATTATTGTGGTGTTTCATCTTTGTAATAGTGTCTCTTTCCTCTTCTTTTCTTTCATTAAAATATTGATGTTGCAAGGTTTTGATACAAGTAAAATTTAAATTGTGTTACTTACCCCTTTAGTAGCTTAACAACTAGCCAAAGGTAATTTTCTTGTTGATGTGTTTTGGTTTATTTATTGCATATTTATGAGGTTTGTGACAATAGGAAGGACTTAGGGACACCCCCCTGAGGGTTGAAATGCAGCAGCCCAAACAGAGAGAAGACTTTTTGGTGACACTTAGGGAACTTTTTCCTAGAATTAGCCTCTTTTATCTGTTGATTTTTACTTTATTTCAGATCTAATTTAGGGGTAAAAAAGTGTACTAATATCATGTGAGTGTTCCCTTCCTCTATTTGAAGAGATGGGTGTCTGCAACTCCAAACCCTCAGTACCCTCCCACATAGAACACAACTATAATACCACTTCTTGGCTAGCAAGATTCAAGCCTGATTCTTGGATTCAAAGATGATAACCGGGGATTTTCACACTTGTGCCTTGGAATCCCATCCCCTCAATTCTAGAATTATCATGGTCGTTATGCCTAGAGTTCACAGTTAAGGATTTATTTTTCAAGGGTTATCATATATTTTATTTCCCAGATTGGTTTTATATGTTCTAACCAGATTGATATTTTGTTGTTGATAATATGGGTGATCCATAAGAAAGATCATGGCCACATACCAAAGGAAGGGTGACAAATATCATGTCAAATATCATGTCATTGAGGTCTCAACGAGGAAGGAAGAAGAAGAGGCGGAAGTAGACACCCCACATCCTATTTATGATGACACCCTTTATGTCATTGACAATGATACTTCATTTCACTAGGGTGAAATATATCAAATGTTCACTTATCCGACCTTTCCACAACTTCCAGAAGGAGACCCATACCTAGGTATGTATCAAATAATCAGGCATTCCATACTCCACGGGATAGTTGCACACTCAATATTCCTCACATGCGGTGAATCCATTTCATGGATCATCAAAGACACCAATGTGGATGAAAGGAAGATAATGAGTGAAAAAGGAAAGCATGTGTATTCCTTCCAACCATCAGTACTCACAGCATGCAATTGATTTCCGATTGAATAAATTGTAATAGATGAGGACTAGATGAAGGATTCCCCTTGAAATCCAGAGACATTGGAAATCGGTGGGTTTTGGGAAAGAAATTTAAGACAAGAGCATTCAGTGACTACCCAACTAATATACTTGGGACTCCCTACTAGTATGTGGTAGACATGCTATGTAAGATGTATGGAGAGCTAGATGCCCAAAAATTCAGTTTCATTGGTACCTCTAATACACCCCATCACCACCATCAGGTCGGTTTTCAATTGGGCAGAAATCATTTCCTTTACTCTGAAAAATGTAATATCAACAACAAAACACATGGCCACAAGAAAACATCCAAGTTTTAACATTTCCTCTTATTTATTTGATGTAATGTGTGTAATTCATGTTTACCAGAGATGGGTTGGTCATGGCAGCCAAATGATCTTCCCATTCATATTTACTACAAATATATTTGGGAGCACAAGTAATGGATGCACTACCATAAAATCTGCGAGAAGTATTTTATTCCTTTGTATCAAGTATTATTATGTTCCCTTGCACCCTACATGACTGATGAGGATATGGATGTAGTAGGCAAGGTAGGGGACTGGTAATTATTGGAGCATGGCACCTACATCAGATTATATGGTGCAACTAAGGCCCCACATTTTATACCCAAGTTTATTCCTAACAAACACTTTTTGCAAGAAATAGCATACGAGACTGTGGTAAATGGCGTAGGTACAACCCTATACAAAGATAAAAATATGATCTAACCACCAATGCCTCTCTAGGTAGGTGCCTATTGTTTTAGAGATGTCAAGGAGGTAGATGTTGACACTCTAGCCGCCTTCCACTTTGGATAAGAAAGATTACATAGACATGATCCTTTGAAGACCATCAATAAACACTGCCAACTCTACAAATATAGATGGAGTTACGAGTTTGAGGCTTGGAAAGAAAAAGAAATTCATAGAAGAGGCGAAACTTATCATGAGGTGATCTTCAGGAGGGGAGGCAACTCCCAGCATAAAGGCGAAGTGCAAGAGGAAAAATAATCCAAAGTTGAAGAAGAAAAAAGAAGAAGAAAACAAGGCAAGATAAAAGGTAGAAGAAAAGAGAAAAAGGGAAGAAACAACAACAAAAGAGAAAAGAAAGAAAGAATAAAGGAAAGAAAAGGAAATATACCTCAAATAATAAGAGGAAAAGAAAAACAAATAAGTAGAGGAAAATATAAGGAAGGATGAGATTGAGAAGAAAAGGAAAGAGGAGGGGAAAAGCACAAGAAGAGGCACAAGGTCCTCACCCCATGGATACTGATATCCCTGGAGCCTCTCACAATGCACCCTTGACAAGAGGACACTTTCCCATAGAGGAATTTGGACTCGAATCGTTCACACCATCCAAGGCTAGAAAAGTAGAAAATGTAAACTCCTTCAAGTTTGACAGAGTTGGGCAAGATTATTTAGCAAAACATTAAAAAATTTCATGTATCTGGGATCGCTCCACTCCCGATCACCACATAAAAGGATATGGTTGAGAATATCATAGAAGATCCCTTGGCCATCGCTTTAACTGGTGTGGCTTTAACTCAGGCATCTGAGAAAAATATCAAGAACATGGTTTAAAAGATTGAAGAGTACAAGGAAAGGATCAGGATCCTGGAAGAAGAAGTCAAGTTTTACAAAGGTGATAGGACCATTATTCAAGAGTTCCTTGAGATTGTTGAAGAATGAAGGAAAGAATTATATGACTTGTCCAAACAAATGTACGTTGGAGTGCAAGAATTTCAAAAAATGGTTGCACAAATTCTCACACAGATGGACAAAACCATAACCAAGAACACTGAATTCATTGGGATAAAAATGGGTATGATTGAGATGAGCAAATGGACAAAGGATACCCATGATGCCCTTGAAATCCTCCTAAGAATGACTGGCTAGGAAATCCAGTTAAATTATGCATCTCTCAATAATTGTCAAATAACAAGGGAAAAACTTGAAAAGGATTTGAATAATTCCCTTAGCATATGTGCAAGACTACACAAAGAAAACATCATATTGTTAATCATATGCCACTTGCATCATATTGGTGAGCCAGGAAAACCCAGGCTAAATGAATATATACAGGAAGAACTAGAAGAGGCCATGTGCTCCAGGGAACTAGCTGCAGGGATTCCACAAAGGGTAACCAACACGATAATGAGTGAGCATATGATAAATCCCTCAAAGGATCATAATCTAATTCACTCCTTCCCAGCCACCTTAAAAGGGGATATGAAAACCCCATGAATTTACTTTAGAAACTTTTTTGTTCCCTAGAATAATATTAATGTGAGCCTATCATGAATTATGGGAAGCATACATTAGAGACAATCACAAGGGGAAATTATGAAGTGAATTTTGAATTGTAAATATCAGTTTTTTTGGTAAATCAGGAAAGAAAAAAAAATAGGGAAGATCAAGATTTTGTAACTATCTCTTGGGAATTCAAAAAGTCAAATGAAACAATTACCAACTCAGATATATATCACAAAAATCACCCAATTAAAAGGGGCTCTTAGATTTTGTAAGTTTGGAGAACTATTTTTTTGAGATCTAAATAGCAAGAATCCCTCAAGGCCATTCTAGTGGACAGGAAATATTTTATGATAGTTGTTTACTATGAACTTCTTCCAATGGAATTTTAGTCATTGTGAATGTTGTATGGTTATACTATTCATTTCATAGACTTTTCTTATGTGAATGTTGTGCTTTCGCAGTACCTTTTCTCCTTTGTTATTAGAGTTATGAGATGATGAATAGATAGATGTGAATGGGTTATTGTAGCATACTACTATGTGCATGCATCTTCTCACACATAAATGTTATTAATATGTGTATACCTTTTCTCCTTTGTTATTAAAGTTCTAAGATGATGAATACATAGATGTGAATGGGTTATTGTAGCATACTACTCTATGCATGCATCTTCTCACACATAAATGTTATTAATATTTGTCCATGTGACAACTAACAGTGTAGGGGTTACATGCATGGATTGGTGATATTTTTATCTTTTCATTTAAATAGATTTGTTGCTCCTATCCTAGATTAGACTTGTGTTCATTCATTTAGAATAGATCATACCTACACAATCTGCATTTATGCATTTCATCAACCACTCATACCCCCCCTCATACCAATAACGACAATTGATCCAGCATCTGGATGGGAGTCCTATTCCAAACGATGTGAATTCTTATTGGGACAATGTGTCGAGGAGTACCCATGTCTATTGAAGGGAATTTTCCCATGTCAACAGGCCCTTGAGATATTGTTTCTAAAGTTACTAACTCAGCTAGTGGGGGAGTAACTAGAGTTGAAATTGGAAATTTATTACATAATTTCAAAACTAATATTCTCAGTTCTCTTAGCTCATAATTAGATATATTACAAACTAAAAATAAGTAAGAAGAAGAAAATTTAACTCTAGTTATATTTTGTCCCAAATGTAGGAAGAAGCATCCATTATGAGATTGTTCACTTATTAATGTTGAAACTTGTGTTATTTGTGTAGAGAATCATGCAACAAACAACTATCCTTCATTTCCAAAGCTTAAAGTAGTATATCAAGGAATTGATGAAAGTACATAACAAGTCTTTTGTGTAGCACATAAACGACCATGGAAACCTTGTCCAACATGTATGATGCAAGATCCTTCACAACTACGAATAGCAACAAGTCTTCTTTGTACGCCCCCTCCATTACGACTACGAATAGCGAAGCACAATAGGTATTAAAAAAAATTAGAAATTTTTTTAGGTATTTTTATTTTTTTATATCTTAAAGCATTAAGAAATTAATTTCAAAACAATTCATAGCAACTATAATCAACATGACATCATAATTAAAGCACTACAAGTGACACATCATTGAAATCCGCAACGACACAAGTCCACGCAATAACATGAAAATTAGCCACACATGATCAACACACACACACACACACACACACACACATATATATATATATATAGCGATGCAATTCTACACATCACAATCAACCTAAACAAAATATACATAAAGATCAATCATGTCACTGAACACTATAAATAACTACCCACTCAACCTATCCTGCATGGTTAGGACCTTCAAGACACATAAGAAACGCTCAAGCCCAGGATTCATCCGATTGATTTTGACCATTTAAGGTCTCAGGGCTGGCGACTGTTTTGAGGAACAAGAAGGTGTATAAATATCACTAATCCAATCAAGTTGATAACAACTAGATCAATCAATCAATCTTAATAATCAATTATTCATGGTGCAAGAGTACTATAATCACTTAATTAAACATACATCAACATTATTCAATGCGCGCAAATAATCCAATCACTTAGGAAATCATACATCATGTTATTTCAATGTGCACGAATAATCTAATCACTTAAGAAATCATACATCAACATTATTTCAATGTGCACGAATAATCTAATAACTTAATCTTTTATACATTACACTATTCCATAGTGCAAAGCAATCTAATTGCTTAATCCTTTATACATCAACATTCATTCCATAGTGCAACGAAATCTGATAACTTAATCATTTATACATCATCATTAGTGTTGAAATAATGTAACTGCAAAGAGTATTCTTATTATTGTTGTTATATTATTCATAGGATCAATCCCCATTGTGGATTGATCATGTCGATTATTGTATTAGGACCAAATCCCCTTTTGTGGATTGGTCAACAGACAATTGTAATAGGCATAATAATAAGTCGGCCCCAACAGTTATTATTGAGACCCAGAAATATAATAAAGGTGGGTTTACCCACCCAAAGTGAGAAGTTGGCCCTGCCAATGAAGACACTTCACATGTGCCAGACTTGTATATATAGAGAGGCTAGCGCCTCACTTTGATACACAACACACTTGCTCATTTCTAAGAGGCAAGTTGCAACTTACCAGTTGGAGAGAGGGAGAAGAGTGATGCATCTTTTGGAGAGGACTTTCTGTATTGGTTTGAGTTATCTCTTGACATTGTATTGGAAATTTTTGATACGGAAGTTTTTGTTGGGTTTTCTTCCCCTGGAGGGTTTCCCAGAATAAATGTTGTATCTATTGTGAATATGTATTTCTCAGTAATCTTGTTCTTATGTTGCTCTTATCTATTGAAATGCAAAGAACTATAATAATGGCATAAAACGTTAACATGGTATCAGAGCCAACCTGAACGAAGCATATTTTGCAAGAGAAAAACGTCACTGTTGCAGTACCTGCAAATTAGGGTTTTTCAAAAGTGAAGCTTTTCAGCTCCAAAATAACCTAGAAAATTGTGCCCTCCCCCAAGGATCATTTTGGCACCTTGAGCGCACCTTTTTAGTGGCTGGATCTCCCGGAAAGTGAAACCCTAGTTTCACAAAAGTACCAGAAGTACCAGAAAACCAGTACTAGAAATATCAGAAGTACCAGAGTACCAGAAGTACCAGAAGCACCAGTCCAGAAATCCACAGATCAGATTTGAAGGGGAAAAATTGGATTTTCTCAGATCCAAGTACACCAGGCTACTCGCCTAAGCTAAGTGCACCTCCTGGTAAGGTCAAAATTTGATTTTAAACATTTTCATTTTTAGTCATTTTTCATAGCCTCAAGTACAAGATGTTTGCAAGCACAAAGCTTGTTGAGAAACTAGAAAGCATAGAAAACTTTTGTGCCTGGAAGTATAGGATGGGTCTGATCCTTGCAGAGAATGACCTAGCAAGATTCATCAAAGAAGAAGTGTCGGAACCTGAAGATGCCGTAGAGAAAGCAAAGCATCAGAAGGACTCAATTAGAGCTCAAAGAATCATTGCAGATTCAATCAAAGACCACCTGATCCCATATGTATCATCCAAGAAAACTCTGAAAGAGATGTTTGACTCTCTAAGAAAACTATACGAAGGAAAGAACATCAATCGAAAGATGAACCTAAGATCTCAATTGAAGAATACCAAGATGCAGAAAGGAGAAATGATTCAAGAATATTTCTCCTGAATCTCAGAAATTAAAGAACAGTTAAAAGTGATTAGAGACACCATAGATGAAGATGAATTCATAATGACGGTCCTAAATGGTCTCACAAGACCTTGGGATGCTTTCATCCAGACGATATGTGCCAGAAAGGAGAAACTACAGTTTGAGAGCCTATGGGAAGAATGCATCCAACAAGAGACAAGGGTAGCTAACCGTGAAGCACTACTAGCAAGGGATGATGATCAAGCCCTAGCTACTCATACAAAAGGAGGAAGGAAGAAACCCTACTTCAAAAGGGAAACTCATAGAGAGCCTCAACCATCAAACAAGAAATTTGATTCAAGAATATTTCCAATCCGTAAATTTAAAGAATAGTTAAAAGTGATTAGAGACACCATAGGATGAAGATGAATTCATAATGACGGTCCCAAATGGTCTCACAAGACCTTGGGATGCTTTCATCCGCACGATATGCCGTGAAAGGAGAAAACTACGCTTGAGAGCCTATGGGAAGAATAAAATCCAACAAGAGACAGCAGAAGCTAACTCCCAAGGAAGCACTACTAGCAAGGGATGATGATCAAGCCCTAGCTATTAGCCAAAGGAGGAAGGAAGAAACCCCACTTCAAAAAGTGGAAACTCATAGAGAGCTTCAACCATCAAACAAATTCAACAACAAAGAATCTCATCCAAGAATTTTTTAGAAGAAAGGACAATGCAGGGAAAGAGATCTCTCATCCATACAATGCTATCATTGTGATAAGATGGGACACAAGGTGAATTCTTGTCCAGTCAGAAGAGAAGAATACAAGAGGAAACACAAGAGGCAACATGCCCACATAGTCGAAGATGAAGAACCACCTATGAAGATGATTAAGAACCATGGCTTGATCTCGGCCCTCTCAGGATCTATATCACCTAGAGAGGACACATGGCTCATTGATAGCAGTGCATCAAAACACATGACGGGTAAGAAAAGTACTCTCTCTTGTATTTCGGAAAATAAGTTTTCTCATAAAGTGACACTTGGAGATGATTACCAATATCCCATCAAGGGAGTGGGAGAATCAAACTACAAGCTAGATTCAGAAAACACAATAACAATGAAGGACGTACTCTATGTACCGGGCTTGAAGAAGAACTTACTTTCCATAGCTTTAGATAAGAAAGGATATATATAGTTGCCTTCATAGATGGAGAAGTTCTTATGTGGGCTAAGGGAGAAACCATAAATGAAGCAATCGTCATCGGAAATGAATAAAATGGCTTATATAAGTTGAAGGTTCACCCAGAAACTGCCATGACCCATGCCATCAAAAACTCATGCAAACTTTGGCATAGAATAGTAGCCCACATAAACTACAAGGCACTACCATACATATTCAAAGTTGTCACAGGTTTACCAGAACTCAAGGTCGATCAAGAAGGCATATGCAATGGATGTGCGCAAGGGAAGAATATCAAGAACCCTTTTCCAAAAAGGGACAGCAAAGCGGAAGGAGTACTGGAACTTATTCACTTAGATGTGTGTGGCCCAATGCCATCATCCTCCATTAGCGGGTATGTATACTATGTATCAATCATTGATGACTATTCTCGCAAGACCTGGATATATTTCTTGAAATCTAAATATGAAGTATTCAGTAAATTCAAGGAATTTAAAGCCTTGATAGAGAATCTCTCTGAAAGAAAGATTAAGATACTCAGGTCAGATAATGGAGGAGAATATACCTCAAAAGAGTTCATGAACTTCTACAGAGATGTTGGGATCAAGAGGGAACTCACTACTCCCTATAATCCTTAACAAAACGGTGTAGCTGAAAGGAAGAACAGAACAATTATGGAAGTTGTAAAGACCATGATTCACGATCAAGATCTTCCTATGTGATTATGGGCAGAAGCAGCAATGGCAGTTGTTTATGTGCAGAACCGATTATCCCATAGCGCACTTGGGTTCAAGACCCCAGAAGAGATGTTCACCGGAAAGAAGCCATAGGTAAGACATATCAAAATATTTGGCTATCTAGTGTTTATTCATATACCAAAAGAGAAAAGAAACAAGTTGGAACCCTCCGGAAAGAAGGGAATATTTGTGGGATACTGTGAGGTATCCAAGGCCTTCAGAATCTACATACCTGGTCACCACCACATTGAAATCAACAGGGACGTGACCTTTGATGAAGAAGCAGCACTTAAGAAATCAAGAAGATGCCAGTTTGAAGAAGTATATGAAGAGGACCTATAAATCCTAGGATTGCAGAATCCGTGAGGGAATTTCCCAGAGCTGCAGAACCAGTAAGGGAAATCATAACTTCCCCTGATGAGGAGACTCCTGAAGACCACGATATAACAGAAGTTCAAGAACCTCCTCAAATGATCTTCTCCCATAAAAGAAATCCTTCTTGGGCAAGAGAGCTCATTCAAGATGGAGAGAAGTATGGTGTTCCAGAAGGAACCTCGAGACAGGTGAAAAGACCAAAGCCATTCTCCAGTTACACAGATTTGATGTGTAATCTACTAGATGAAGAGCCTACCTTCTTTGAAGAAGCCATTCAAAAGAAGGAATGGGCAGATGCCATGACAGAGGAATACCAATCCATAATAAAGAATGATGTATGGGAAATAGTTCCCAGACCAAAAAGTAAGGATGTGGTATCATCAAAATGGCT
>SNQJ01S0009508.1:7099-20328 GCA_010110895.2 Picea sitchensis
GCATTCGGAGTTTCCCAATGCATAGGATCTGCGACTGTTGAAATCGCGATCACGCGACTCCCGATATAACGGAGCGAGAAGGTGACGTGGCGAGGAGAAGTCACACATGTGCATCGGAGTTCGGGGTTCGGGGAGTTGTGGTGCAAGTGAATTGCGACCTCGCATGTTCCAATTTCCCGATAGGGAAATCCCCGACTACTCCGATAAGCTCTGAGTCGTTGATCGTGGGGACGCGTGTCAAGAATCCCCATATCTCGGGGTTCGAAGAATCGGGGTTCTCGACGACAGTGAACGCTCGCAGGTCGGATTCGCGATCCATGAAATATCGAGGTGACGTGGCAGTGTGGGACCACGAAGTGCAGTGGAGCACAGGTGGCACTATATCGGGGTTCGGGATTTGGGAGATCTTCTGAACCGGTGCCACGGAACTCGCGAATTCCCGATCGACGGTTTCCCGATTTGCTACAGGCATGTGGGGTCCAAGCATCAGCAAACGAGGACAGGTGTCATCGGGGTTCGGGCTCTTGAATTGCTTGTGATTGTGCTCGCAGAGCCCGCGAGACCGCAAAGCGCGATTTCCCGATATCCGAAGGGAAAATCTCCGAAGGAGCCTACTGTGGGTAGTGGACTCCCGAGTGGAGTGGAAGAGTACTTTGACTCTTCGGGCCCGTGAGAAACAGAAGGTCCTGGTGGAATGACCGCCTACTGAGAGAGCGGGGTTGCGTCACCTCTCCCTCAAAATCTCTGGGAGTCATGTGTGACCCCTTTAATCCACATGTGAGTCTGGTCGGAAAGCTATCGTCAGCCTACATCATCAACAAATCATGTCAGAATATATCCATATCATATCATCTAATCAGATGCACTAATATCATAGTAAAACAATAAACCCCCAATGGTACAGTCCCTGACTCGATCCAGAGTCCAAGGGGTTCCATCGATGCCTTTGCATCCTCGAGGTCCAAAATCCAGTACACTTAGTAAAACTGAGTCAATAGCACATGTCTATGTCAATGCAGTAAAACAACATGTCATCAACCCATAACTACTCATAATCAAATTCAAATGTTTTAATAGCATAATAATTTGGATCACTTACGAGCAAGTGTCCTCAAAGAATAAGTTCGCTCAGTGCACCAAAGCGGGATGTTACAATAGAACCTTCCGGACGTTCTCTTTGTCTAACAAAATCCTTTAGTGACTTCAACTGCCTCTCCACCATCCACATCGACCTTGTGTGTATTGGTCGACATAATTCAATCTCCTCAACTTGGTGTATGAGGTAGTGTTCTTGTGCATTGAAAAATGATGGAGGTAGATACTGTTGCATTTAACACATTAGTTGGGGAATTTCTCTCTTCCAATACCTTATATCTTCTTTATGGATTTCTTTTGATGATAGCCACCTACAAATGTCAATGCAATAAAAAAATAACAAGGCATACATAAATTTGCAGATAAAAGATAATATGTCAATAAGTTCCAATACAAGTCACATAAGAAGTACATTTTCCTTATAAAACAATACTTACCTCATGCATTTTCCAAGTACATAAATAATTTATTTTATGTTGTTGTCAAAGTCTTCTGGGAGAGATAAAGGTAGTACATATTGTAACAAAAAACAAATAACTATTATTTTTTTCCAAAAAATGTGTACCAATAAGAAAATATATTATAACCTACTAATTACCTTAATGAATGTATGCCAGTCATGTGTTTTAACCTCGCCAAAATCACCTTTTGTAGTTAAGATATTTTGTATGTTCGATGAAAACCCCATCGAAAACCTAATTTTTCGAATGACCTATTTTACAATATTGTTCTGTTGCTCCATCAATAGCCAAGGAAGACTAGTATTTTGTTCACGACCATCACCATTATAATTAATAATAACACTTTTCAAGGCGTGATTAGCTTCTCGGATGTCACAACAAATCTTTCCAATTCTCTCTTTGTCAGTCCTTCCATCTAATATTTTCCATAACAATTCTGTTATGTTCTTCCCGATATGCATTGTATCAAACAAATGAACTATTTGTAGGTACTCATAGTATGGCAATCTACTGAATTGCATCGGCTAACTTTTCATTCCTCGTGGAAGCCCATTTGTGCCTTAAGGACATTCATGAAACATCAACAAATTGAAATTAACACTAATTAATGGGACAAAATGAATTTAATACTAATGAAATTAACCAAAGATTTATATAATAGGTCATACATAAATAATTGTGTACCTGAAATATTTTGTCATGCTTTAAAGCAAATAAAAGATAATTAAATGCCTGGAACAATCATTGCCAACATTGTGTGCTCTCTCTTGATGGACATCTATGGAGGAAGGTTATTGTTTATAACAAAAACAGGTCACACTGAGTACGTAGAATGAACCTCTCCAAATGGATTGACACCATCAGCTGCCAACGAAAGTCTAACATTACGAGGTTCTTCTTTAAAAATTGGCCACTTTTCTTCGATGTAGTTCAATGTAGAACCATATGCAGACATTCGAAGAACATCGTCTCGACTTATGTTCTTTGCATGGAAATCCATAAACTGTGCTACACTTTGGCACCTGAACAACCACTAGAAACGTGGAATTATTGGAATATAACGAAGAACTTTGTGAGAAACCTTCTTTGACGCTTTATCGATTTGATATCTACTTATTTGACATTGTGGGTATTCATTTTCTAATGCGTATTGTCGATAATATATGATATGATCATTAGGACATGCATCAATATCCTGATAGTCCATTCCAATTTCTTTCATAATCACGAATATTTCTTGATATGTGCGTGGAAAAATATTTGACGTCGGTAATAGAACATCACCTAACAATCTACAAAATTCTAAACAATAAGTCAATGTAAACAATATTCATCATCAATATTTCATCCAATATACTAATTTACAAATTAGAAAACAATAACAATATAGGAAAAAATTGAACCTTTTAAGTATTTGTGAACATGCAGGCATAAATAATTAACAAATTAAATACCTTAGTATTTGTGTGAGACATGTGTTTGATAAACCATTCAAAACCTTCAGGTTCACCAACAACAATATAGAAGATAAAATATTTGTTGTTGAGCCTTAATAAAGAGGTTGACGTGACTTCTCGAGTAGAGGATCAACAACATGACTATCACCCTGGTTGTCCTCATCCATTGGAGAAAATGTGTCTTGGATCAATCTATGTATCTCATCTTCCTTATTTGAATCACTAACATTATCTCCATCCATATCATCATTAATAACTTGATCAACAGCTTCAATATTCTGATCTTGAAGTTCATCTCCATGTAAAGTAGTATTTCTGCTAGTACCTGGCAAATAACTCTCTGAAGGTCGACACTTTGGGGGCATCATCTATATAATCAAAAACAACATAGAAAAGTTAGTGTGTATAGAAAATATAAAAATCTCGATAAGAAATATTACTAAAATTCATGGCATTCTGATTATTACAGAGAATACATTAAATATTGAATCCTCTTACCAAGGGACGATATTCATAACCCCCTTCGGCGTGCCCCTTATCCCTACAATGGTTTTGGGATATTGTTATTGAAAGTATTATATTTTGCAAGCCTATCCAATCATAGCAAGGGAAATAACATTTTCCATCGCCCCTCGCCTCTAATGTTTCTCTTGACCGAGCAAGCTTTCTGTCATTTTCGTTCATTGTGACAAATCCTTGTTCTGACAAGTAATTGTCTTACCTACACCATATCAAACATTAAGTTGTCAATTTTTTTATATTTTGGCTACTCCGTTTGATTATGATATGTTTATTTATAGTGACCTACATCTTTATAATAAGGTCAACATCTTTATAATAAGGTGATCATACGTGTAGAGGATTAACAACATGACGACATAGATAACATCTTTATAATAAGGTCATATGTGTACAAATGTTTTTTTTATATAATAACGACATATATACCTAACATAAGTTTAGGGTTAGTGTTTATGTATCTTATTAGTCCCTGCTAAAGCAGGGAATATAGAAATAAATTAATATCATTTCACCGATTAGAGTTGAGTTTCAAGAGCAATTCCATATATTTATCAATGAAAAGAGAGAGAGAGATTATAGCTACAATTGAAGGGGAAAGGGTATGTGGATTCCATAATATTCTAGGTTTATGGAATCCACATACCATTTTCCATAGAAAATACTAACTATATCCAAAAACCAAAGACATGAAATATGGTATTACACATATTATAATATATTATCAAGGAAAAAACAAGCTAAATGCAATTTGGACATTTGAAAAAACAAATTCAAGTTAAATGAGTACATCAATAAAAAATAAAATACTAACCTTGCAAGTTCAAAATCGGAGCTATGTAGATCGAGAATTGGATATTTTCAACCGGTGGATGACGGAAAAAATAAACAACTCAAACAAAAGCGAAGAACAATGTCACAACTATACCAATTGTGTCGCAAAGTCTCTTAAATTCACGTATATATAGATAAAATAGTCAACTAGCCGTTAACATCGACCAATGAGATAGGAAAAATTTTCATCGCTATTGCCACAAAAGTTCGTCGCTATAGCGATGAAAATCCCGACTAGGTTAAATTAAGATTTTCGTCGATATTGCGACGAACTTTCGTGGCAATATCCACGAAAATCCCGCCATGTTTAAAAAAAATGATGAAACTAGTGGAAATGTGGAAAAAATTGCGTGGAATAATCTGCCCATATCTAATAGTGAGATGAGATAAATTATGTATACATGATAATCAACCAGTTGATAGAATTTCAAAAAATGAGAGAGTTTGTACTAACAAAGTCACAACACCGTCAATAAAGGAAGAAGATAATATTTTAAAAAAGAACTAAAAAAATAAATTTCATGATTGGAGATTTGGTCTTAAAATGGGATGATAGAATTGAAGCCAAAGGGAAGCATCAAAAGTTTTATAATATTTGGATGGGACCTTTTCAAATTGTTTCAGTGCAAAAAAAAACACTTACGAGCTATCCCATATGGAGGGTGATGTGTTGAGAGCCCCTGTAAATGGGAGGTTTCTCAAGACTTCTATATGGTACTAATATTTGAGGATATCCTTACTTTTTGCATTGGTAGTTTAGTTCAGTTTCCTACCTCTTCCTTTGAAACTATAGATATGAATCAAAAGGATGATATTTGAGTGTAAAGGTTGCACTCGTGAGGATGTAGATTGCAATATATTTAATGTGAAGACAATAAGATACAAAATGTACCATCATTGTAGAAAAATAATTGTATGCAAAATTATATCGGAAATCCATGAGAAATGAATCCCTCCAACAAGAAATGAACTAATGATATATCCACGAACACAAGATATACAATATGATTTAGGACCCAACCTAGACATATGCATCAACAAAACCATTTCTACCAAAGAAACCTTTGTGAAAAAATTCAAATTTCCAGTAGAAAAGATTGTCTAGTAAGAAAAAATCCCATATCCCAAGAATGATCTAGAAAATCAATCCAAAAGAAAATAATGAGAGATCTATACAATTCTGGTTAAGAGAGATCATCATATGGGTATGTAAACATTGATACATCAATACAATTATGGCAGAGAGAGATTTCCATATGGGTCAGTATGGGGTGTGAAGAAGAGAGGGAGGTGGACATATATCCCAACAGAGACAAATAAACCCCCCAATCAAAAATTCACAGCTAGAGACCTGTTCATTCGAAACAAATTAGGGTTGGAAAAAAGTTAGGCTTCAAAAAAAAATAATCTTAGAAATCACCAAACCTAAGAATGTGCTCCAAAAAAATTAGGTTTTTAAAAAACTAAATTACCTAAGTGTTGGACAAGCATTGTGGAAATAGTATTAATCAAAATCCTAAGTATGGAAGATGTGTGTAGTAGAAGAAGAAGAAGGAAGACAAGGTAGTCTCAGGAGTGCGTAGTTGAAGCAGAAAACAAAGACATAAAATAGAGGAATAAGGAAGAGTAATGAAGCAAGAGATGGAAGCGGGGGAAAAGGAAGGAAAGTAGTTCAGTATGTTACTAACAATAGTCAGAGCACAAAAGAAACATGCATATGGAAAATAAAGAAAATAAATCCCAATCAGTGAGTCAACTTGAGTTTCCATGAATTGTAATAGGGTTTTAAGGTGAGAAAAGTAGGGTTTTAAGCTCTAGAATTCATGTATAAATATGTAATGGGTTTGGAAGATAGGGGTTTGTCAGTTGGGTTTTGTTCTCTTGCTAGAGGTACTATCAAGTCGGTTGAAGAGTTTATGTATGTAAGGAGAGTGAGAGAATAGGTTGAGAAGGAAATAGTCTATGTCTAAATGTTAATAAGATGTTACAGAGAGAGAGAGAGAGGCTTGCACTGCAGAGTGGCTTATCTAGATGCAAGAAACAATAGCATGATGTATATTTTGTCAACACAGTGTGTAGGCTTGAGACAACTACAAAAAGAATAATAAAGAAGCCAGACATTGTGGACGTAGCCCAAATTTTGGTGAACATCATTAACTACTATGTCTACTTGTCCTTTAGGGGATGGATCATGAATATTCTCTATATGCATGTTAGATTAGATCAATTCCTTACATGATAGTTATGCAATAGTTATGAATGTTACACTACTTGGTTTATGTTGCAGTTTAAAGTATGTTGGTAATACATAACTGAATTCACTGAGTAACGTAAGGAGAGAAAATAAAGAATAGCATGCACATAACCAATAAGTAAGAATGACAAGGAGGATCACCTCCCATTTGTTGATGTTTGGGAAACATCGGAAAATATTCTACTAGATTAATAGTTCAATATTATTAATTATAATATTATTAATGTAATAATATTTATATAATAAAGTACAAAGTATAAATATAAAGTATATTTATATTATATGTTTAATATAATATAAGGTATAAATATATTTATTACCCAAGGGACGCATATCTTCATGGATGCACACCTTGGTCACCATATGTTATTTATATATAGAACACTCATCGTTGTAATAATTCATTCATATAGAATATCATCTCGTATGAAAAATTCAACATGGTATCAGAGTGGGACTGGGCTTGAATCCCTCACAAGAGGGCCCAGGAAAATGAGAGTAGAGTAAATTCTTGGGAGTGTTAAATTTATGGGATTGTTGCAATATTTATGTACAACATATTTACTTTTTACTCCTACCTAAATTATAGAAAGAATTCCCTAAATTATGGCGGGAAATAATTTCTAGTAAAAATGTCTAATTACCTAAATATGAGGAATGTACTGCATATTCACTTCTACCTATATTTATGTAAATAATCGCATTAATTATGGAGGAACAATTTAAAAAACTCAAATACTATTTGGATGGATTATAACCAAATTAATCTTTGGGTAGTTACGGGAAGTATTCTCCAACTATTTATAAGAAAGAAAATTTAATTTAATTTTCAAAGAAATGTGTCTTTTTGGATGAATTTAATATTACTATAAAAAGACACAATAATACACACACATAATTTTCTCTCTCACGCGTGGGAAGTGATCTAAGGAAGAGACCGAAGTTTCTAAGTAGTTGAAATTTTCTGAGTGTAATTACTTAGTGATGTTCTAGATTTTACTAAAGTAATATCATTGGAAGTAATTACCACTTGCGGAAATTTGTCCTAGTCTAATTTAACACTATAAAATCAACATGGTTAGTCATATGACATCGATTATATGATGGATGTGTGTTAGTAGAAGATGTATCATTTCGAGGGTCACTGTATATAGTTGTGCAAAAGATAAATTGATCTCTTCTAGGAGATGCTTTTTGTTGTTCTTGTTTCTTGTTCCGAGAACGTCATAGGTAATAGCTCTGATAAGGAGCCACAATGACAGTCACGGGAAGTAACATGAAGCAATACTATCTACACATAGAGTTTTTCACATCCATGTAATGAAAAAGAAGAGGAGGCCATCACATGCAGAGGGAGAAGATGACTTTGAATACTATATATCCTATGAGGGAGTGATGGATTTAGATGTTTTATGCGGGAAACTATATAGTCTCATGATGACATGTTGTAGCTATTAGAGAGCTACCCACCATCCCTAGATGCATGTTGTGAAGTCACTATGGATTTTTTATGATGTATATATTCGTGTGTCCTACAGTCAATGGTCATGAGCTCATGTGGATGGTGACAGTGTTAGAGTGTGTGCTTGATATAATACCTTCCTCATTAACAGGGAGTGTTGAGATTTTATGTAATTTCAAAAGTTATTATTAAGTATTATTGTTTCTGCATCGGGATGACATTCTCCTGGGATTGGTAATGTTAATTTGACTAATGGATAATGGCCTTGGCATAGTATTCTAAGGACATAAGAATCAAAGTGTGTGGACTTTAACATCGAGGAAGGACTGAAATTATTCGTATGGCACACATGGCAACCTGATTAGGATGAATGGTCCTTGTAGTCACAGGACACTCCATTGGGTACATGACAACTACAGGAAACTTAGTGTGCATATAAAAGAAGGATTTATATGGATTAAATCAGACTCCCAGATAATGGTATGGAAGGATCGACAATTTTTTGAGGAGCTTAGGATTTACAAACATCAGTGTAGATCCTAACCTTTACTTTAAGGTTGTGGATGATGGTCCAATAATATTATTGTTGTATGTGGATGACCTATTTCTAAACAGGTGTGGAAAATATCATCTCAAAGTGTAAGAGAAAAATTGTTTACTGAGTTTTAGATGAAAGATCTCGAGATGATGCATTAATTTTTGGGTCCCAAGATATGGCAGAGACAGGATGAGATAATTATAAATCAAGGGATTAATATACATTAGAAATCATGAAGAGGTTCAAGATGTTGGATGGCAAGGAAATGCCTACACCTACGGTATCAAATATGAAGTTCTTAGAGGATACAACTTTAGAGACTATGGATGGTACTTTATACAAGGAGATGGTGGGTTCATTGATGAATTTGATGAACACAAGACCATATATATGTTTTGTTGTGAAAACCCTGAGTCAATATATGGAGAAACCCAACTAGGTTCATTTGGTCACAGAAAAACATGTGATCAAGTACATTAAGGGTAGATTGGATTATGGTATCAGGGATGTGATAGACCATTAGTTTGGGTTATATGGATATTTGGATTCTGATTGGGCTAGCAGTATTCCTGGTTGGAAGAGTACTTCAGCATATTTCTTCAGTCTACTCTCCAGTATTGTTTCATGGAGTAGTAGGAAGAAGTTGTGTCTAACACTCGGTATGGCTGAGGAAGATTATGTGGCATAATGTGCAGCAAGTCGCGAAGCTATGTGGGTTCAATTTTTTTTTACTATTGACTTGTAGCTAAGGCCTACAAGAAGAGGATGAAAAGACTTGTTCTGGAGGACAAGTGATGAAGTCAATAGGTTGAATATCTAGTTGATATCCAGTGCTCAAGAGGGAGTCATAAAATTAGTTCCATAGGGAGATGGGTACTACAATAAGGAGCAGGAGGTTATTCCAGATGAAGGAAGCAGTCGTGTTTGGTGCTCAGTACAACTGAAGCTGATTATGTGGAAACATGTGCAACAAGTAGTGAAGTAGTGTGGCTTCGGAAATTGCATAGTATTGGAATGAATTTGACTTGTAGATAATACCTACAAGAAGAGGATGACGAGACTTGTTCTAGAGGAAAAGTGATGAAGTTAGCAGGTTGAAGATTTAGTTGATATTCAGTGCTCGAGAGGGAGTTGGACGGTCAGTTCCATAGGAATATGGGTACTACAGTAAGAATTTAGAAGCTCCATCGGATGCAGGAAGCAGTCATGTGTGGCACTCAGTACAACTGAAGATGAGTATTTGGCAACATGTGTAGTACTAGTGTGGCTTTGAGAACTGTTGTATAGGTTATTTGGTCTCAGACTAGAGGAGACCTGCATTTGGTGTGAAAACCATAGCTGCATGAAGTCATTATATAAGCTCGTGGTTTATGACAGATCGAAGCATATCGATATCATATATTACTATATGAGGGATATGGTGCATAAGGGAGTAGTGAGGCTCCAGTTTCATGACTACAGAGGATCAAGTTGCAGACGTGTTTACCAAGTCATTGTTGAGGATGAAGTTTGAGTACTTGAGGGACAAGCTTGGCATGGTCCCTATTCAAAGGGCATTTTCTCATCCAGCATGAAAAATGGTTGGCACTAAGACATGTGGAACTCATCTAGCATGAAAAAGAGTTGGAACTATGTGTTCTCATATAGCATGAAAAATAGATGGCACTGATACAAGTGGGTGGAACTCATCCAGTATGAAAAAGGGTTGGCACTGAGTGTTCATATTTAGCATGAAAAAGGGTTGGCACTAAGACATGTGGAACTCATCCAACATGAAAAGGGGTTGGAACTAAGTGTTCTCATCCAGCATGAAAAAGGCTTGGAACTGTGATAGGTGGAACTCATCCATCATGAAAAAGGCCTAGCTCTAAGTTTTCTCATCCAACATGAAAAAGGGTTGGCATTGAGACATGTGGAAATCATCCAACATGAAAAAGGGTTGACACTGAGTGTTCTCATCCAACATGAAAAAGGTTTGTCACTGAGACAAGTTGAACACATCCAGCATGAAAAATCTTTGGCACTGAGTGTTCTCATACAACATGAAAAAGGACTGGCACTAAGACAGTTGGATCTCATCCAACATGAAAAAGGGTTGGCATTGAGAAAGGTGGATCTCATCCAACATGAAAAAGGGTTGGAACTAATACGGAGGGTGCACATGATCAGGTTCGATGCATTGCAGGGTAGTGGATGTCCTAGAGACATGTTGTAGTTATTTGAAAACTACCCACGGGCCTTGGATGCATTGGCTGTGAAGTCACAATGGTGCACATGATGAGGTAAAGATGCATTGTGAGGTAATAGATTCCATGGTGACATGTTGAAGCTATTTGAGAGCTACCCATAGGTAATGTTCATAGGTAATCTTGGCATAATGTAGAATGTCTCCCTCACTAAGAGGGAGTGTTGATGTTTGGGCAACATCGGAAAGAAATTCTACTAGATTAATAATTAACAATATGGTTATTATTTATTAAACAATATTATTAATTATAATATTATTAATGTAATAATATATATAAGAAAGTATAAAGTATAAATATAAAGTATATTTATATTATATGTTTAATATAATATAAGGTATAAATATATTTATCTCTCAAGGGATGCGTATCTTCATGGATGGTCAACATGGTGACTATATGTTCTTTATATATAGAACACTCATCATTGTAATAATTCTTTCGTATACAATATCATCTCTTATGAAAAATTCAACACCATTCCCTCACTACTGTAGAAACTCGGTTCTTGCATCCCCAATAGATTCATCGGTTGAGACTTCACTTGCATATCGATGATGTCAAAAGGGTTGGTGTCTAAAGGGTTTTTTTGGTCAAGAAAACTAAAACATAGGGTATTACAACTGCACACGCGTGCCAACAAATGGTTTTGTTGTCGGGACCCAGAATCTATGATTGAGGGAATGTTTTGGAGGATGACTAAGAAAGAGATCTCATAATGGCTAGAAGGGAAGAAACAAGACTTTTCTCGAAAAGAGAATAGGAACCCTCGGATGAGTGATGATCAATCTATGCAAAGGTATGTGTATATAGAGCTACATGAAATTTTCTTTGGTGAATTTCCAATTATTTTGACCGAGTGGTTAGAAAGATTAGTGGAGAATAATGGAAGGCATTGAACTGCAACTCCGAGGAATTGGACTCTTGAGTTGGTAATAAAAATGAATTTTGTAAGTAATAAAACTTCTCGTGAAATGGATTTCTATTTAGATAGTATATTAGGAGGATATACTATAGAATTTGCAGTAGATTGTACCCAGTCATATAGTGTTGTAGAAAGGGACTTCTTCAAAGGTCCATGTGAAAGGTTCATGAAATCATTGGGTACATGGATAAAGATGTTGTTGTGAGACAAGCACATGATGACAATGGATTCAGAGATCTAAGGGGATTCACGCACATAGGGGAATCAGGGCATGACAAGAGGATAGTCTAAGGATAGGAGAGAATGAAGGAAGAAATGAAGAAGGTAGGGAGGGACTGGGGATGAAAAGAACCAAATAAATTGTATCAGAGGAAGAATATGAGTTTGGAGTACTGTGCAATGGAAGGAGGTATAAGAGGTGAAATATTGGGGCTGAGAAAGGAGAGTCGTGCAATGAGCTAGCGTGGAGAGGACCTTGTACAATAGTCCAAATCGTGGGGATACCACACATAAAAGGAGAGGAAGAGGAGTTCCATTCCAATCCTATAATACAAGAGCTGTCAAGTCATACTCAGACTGGATCCTGTGTTGAATCTATGACCCCATGTACATCACCACAATCTGAGATAACAATTGAAGACTTATCAAAGCACTTATGGTTATAAAGGGAGGAAACAATAGTAGAAATCAGAGCAGTGGAAGTAGTGCATAGAGTTAGAGTCAACCAATGTCGCTAAGAGGAGGGAATACACAAAGAAATATGGAAGGGGAAGACAACACCCTCAGAATTCTTGAGTTCCAAGGGGTCGGGTTAGAGGACCTAGAATAACATCTATTTTCTGCAAGACAATTTGGGTTGCAAAGAATGTCCAGGATGAGGCCATAAATATTGCTCAGTTGGAAACAACATTTAGAGGTCGTGCACTAGTCTTTTAAAATTATGAGACTCGAGAGATCTAGAATTCGATGAGAAAAATAATACTAATCCAATGAATTTTCAAATAAACAAATAAGATAGAGATAGAGAAGAATTTACTCCACAATAATTTGAAATTACAAAGAGATCAATCCAATATGTAGAGAGGAATTGATCTTGTCACTAATAATAGCAATTGCCACTAAACGTAGTGTAAAAATAGATAAAACACATGCCTAAACCTCTAAAATAGTTAATCCACACCTAACATGAGTATGATAGGCTGAAAAGTGAGATTTATCCATAGCTGACATAAAAAACATGCAAGTTTACTAAAGAAAGGGGGTAAATCCCTAAAATCAAGAGACAATTTCCTTGATTTAAGGAGGAAGTGTGTTCTCCTTCCTTTAGGTATTTAAACTATGCATGGAGGTTGGAAAGGAGTTATTAAGTGGATTTATAACTAAATGAGTCAAAGTTAACTCCCTAAACTTAAGGAAAAGTCCCTAAAATCAAGGAAGG
>SNQJ01S0009508.1:21168-43801 GCA_010110895.2 Picea sitchensis
AATAGTTTATTGATTCTTGCTTGACCAATAAATTGGACCGGATACAAATCTGAATACATACCCTGAGGTGGACTTACGGTCTATGTCATCGCCAACCCAATATGAATCTGTGTACCCGACCAAAGATAGAGGATAATTAGTTGCATAATAAATACCAAAACTAGGAGTGTCTTTTACATACCGAAGGATTCTCTTAGAAGCTTTCCAATGAAGCTCATGGGGCTCCTGCATATACCTAGAAACAACACTCACTGCATAAGAGAGATTAGGACGGGTATGTGTGAGGTACATTAAGCTCCCTACCAACTGTCGTTAGAGAGTATTGTCTACCAAAGAAGTAGCACTCCATCCTCCAATCTGACCCCTAAAAGAAAAGGTGAACCCGTTGGCTTACACTCTGTCATATGAAACCTGTCAATTAGATCCATTGCATACTTGGTTAGTGCCATGTTGATTCCTGAAGTAGACTGTGATACGTCAAGACCAAGAAAATAATGCAACAAACCCATATCACTCATGGAAAATCTATCATGCAAGGCAGTCTTAACCCATGCAATCTCTGATAAAGCACTCCCTGGGTTCAATAAGTCATCTATGTATAGAAAATTCATCAAAAGGGATTCATCATGGAGAAGCATATAAACATTTGGATATGATTTACTTCTATGAAATCCCGAGAAAGAAGAAAACCATCCATTTTTGCATACCAAGCTCGAGGAGCTTGTTTGAGCCCATATAATGATTTATTTAACATTCATACAAGACAAGAGTAATGAACATACCCCTGTGGCTTCTCCATACTTTTGACTAAATAACTCAAAGTTAACTCCCTAAACTTAAGGAAAAATCCCTAAAATCATGGAAGGTGTCTCCTACCCTCTCTAGAAAGTCAAATCAAGTGAGGAAAAATGCATTGGGATGCATTGACCAAGGTCTAGGTGCCTCAAAAAAGTAATACACCAAGGAAAGTTAGGATTATGATCTAACAACCCCCCTTAAGCCTAACTGTAATGACATAATAAGAAAATGTGAGTCCCAGCTACGAGGCCATTTTAGGTACTCAATACAATAATGAACCCCTCATAAAATGAGAAAAAAGGAATAATTATCATTAACTGTATTCCACACTCAAAGAGTGAATAATTTACAATATATATAGGCTACATGAGTAACTAATGCACCATAGTAGTGATCTAGATAGATCTAGACACTGAATAACAGACACTGGAGTGAATTTCCACCTAGTCCTAGTTAACTGATCCATGAAATCATCAGTTAACTGAGACACATGTGTGGAAGTGAGAGAGACACATGCAACTCTTGGTGATAAAACTAAGGTTGCCATGCATGAGTGAATTCCACTAGTCTAACTGACTATTAATTGAAGAGGAATGCCCTATTTTGTAGAGAGAATATTCTCATCTAAGGAATCGTTCTCGACGTTGGACTATCAAACTTAGGAAAATAATTCTAGGTGAGTGTGTAATATCTCCAATACCCCCCCTAAACACTACTAGGGTGTACATGATGAATGGGTCCTGGAAACCAAGGCCATGTTAGGTACCCATTGTACAATGAATATAATAATGAGACACTAAAAAAATGAGGAAAGAGGGAAAACCTCATGGGAAAACCCCCCCTCAAATTACAATGCATAAAAAATATGAGAAGGAACAAAAAGCAGTTACTAAGCAACCCTGTCCTTCACTCCAAGAAGACCTTGCAACTGTGCAAGTTTGTGCTCCTTGAAAATTTTGTTGAAGATGTAGTTGTTTGCACGGATATGATGAAGTATATGCGCCATTTATATGTCAACACATATCCACTTTATCTTCTTGTAATGAATAAGATCCAAATAAAGTTTGGATGAAATTTTGAAAACGGTGCGGTCATTTCTGGAAAAATGTTGAAATTTTATTGATTTTAAAATGATCATAACTTCACTTCCCGAACTCTATTTTGGATGATTGTTTTTTTGAAATTGGATATTTTTCCGATAGAAATTCAAATATCCATTTTTTTTTTGAAAATATTTGTCATAAAATATCAAAAATGAATCTGATGTGTGCGTCCCAATTTTTGTCTTCTATGATGCATGCATGGTGCATGCAAAATTGTCTGCATGTGACTCCTAAGATGCATGCAATATATATTCCACATGAAATTCAAAAAAAAAATATGAAATGTAGTAGACATCATCTGCAATTAATGGAATACAAATTTGTGTAGATACTTGAGTAGAAGACTCTTTAGAATAAGAGGCTTGATCTTCTAATGGTTTCTTTTCTGGCTCTATCTTTCTAATCTCCTACAAGCAATCTTCAAAATCTTCTTTATTATCAAATAGAACCTCCAATATGGTCCATAATTCATTTGGAGTTGATTCTTATGAGCCTTCATATACTTGGTGGATAATTTCAGGAGAAATAAACCAGAGGATACATCCTATGGTCATATCTTGTCTATTGAGAAAGTCATTTTTCTCATCGAAAAAATCAAGCTCTACTTCTATTGCCATAGTTATTTGGTATAAGCCTTTGTATCTGAGCTGAAGAAGAATTTTTGGATTCCAGTCCAAATAGTTATGAGGTTTGAGAAGTATTGTCGATGAATAATCCATCTTTTTTGCATTCTTCAATCTTCAGTACCTGCAAAAATATACTGGTGTGTTTTTTTCCTAGCAATCCATCGACTTTTATTCCATGTAAAATTTTCAGACCTGAGAGATCTAGAATTCGATGAGAAAAACAATGCTACTCCAATTAATTTTCAAATAAACAAAGAATAGAGAGGTAGAGAATAATTTACTTCACAAGAATGAATTTATTCACAATAATTCGAAATTACAAAGAGATCAATCCAATATGTAGAGAGGAATTGATCTTGTCACTAATAATAGAAATTGCCACTAAACATAGTGTAAAAATAGCTAAATCACATGCCTAAACCTCTAAAATAGTTAACCCGCACCTAACATGAGTATGATAGGTTGAAAAGGGTGATTTATCCATAAATAACATGCAAACCATGCAAGTTTACTAAAGAAAGGGGGTAAATTCCTAAAATCAAGGGACAATTTCCTTGATTTAAGGAGAAAGTGTGCTCTCCTTCATTTAGATGTTTAAACTATGAATGAAGGTTGGAAAGGAGTTATTAAGTTTAGTTCTAACTAAAGAACTCAAATTTAAATCCCTAAATGTAATATCCCTACACCCAAACCCAATTGTAATGTAAATGCAAATGTACTTAAGCTGGTGAGTTGTTTGATATCATTGTGTATGCACCTTTCATGGCATAGTGCGCACATGTACAATGCAATAAAATGATGAAGTGTGCACATTCTTGGATACCGCATGCAACAACTTAAGTGCGTGTGATTTTGAGGCTAGGTAACCTTTTGTGTATATGTTGTGTTTTATAGGATGGTGAGCGAGTTATTATAAGCTAGGATGCTTATGGTTTGATTAGGCCGGAGAGCCTAGATGATAAAGGCCAGTGCACCTATTTTTGTATGTCTCATAATTAATATAAAATACACGATTGCGTGCAGACCGGCCACGATAAAAGAGATGGGAGACTAAAATCCACTGGTTAGGGAAAGGGAGGGGCCTAAAAGTTAAGGAAAAAGGCTAAGCTGGGGAGTTTAAGCCAAAAATGAATATTATATTAATATTTTTTAAATCATAAAGTATGGATAATTATTTTATCCTAAGTTCTAAAGTTGGAGACAAGTGGGCCAAAGTAGCTCCCAACATGACAAGTGTCAAGTTGGGGACATGCGTACATATTGTTGGGACTTAGTTCATTTTCCCATCTTTCGATCACTCTTGCCATGATTCCATCATTCAGTCATCCAGTCAATCATCCATGAGCATGCACACACCCATTGAGCTATCTTTTGTATCTTCATGACTATATCTGAACCTGTATCCATAGCCATTTTGTGTTCGTGTAGATGGGTAGCTTGGGAGCTCGAATGAAGAAGCGGGTTGTCATGACCGTGGGATATTGAAGAGGCGGGTTGTCAGGCCCGTGAGAAATTTCTCTCTAGGTGAGAGAATTTTTGGGAATTGATTTCTTGAAGGTGCTGAACTGTAGCTACAGTTATCTGAGACTTCCTTTCTGGCCTGTTTCTAAAGCCTGGAAAGGAAGTGGGGCAGCCGAAGGACTGTTGAGTAGAGAAGGATCACACTTTCGAGGGTGGGAAAGGCATGTGGGGAATGAGGGACTGTGGGTTGCTAGTTTGAGTTGGCACCTGAGACAAAGTCTTTCCTATTTTCTATGAGCCTTTAGCCTGGATAGGAATCCATTTACCCGGGCCAAATTTAGTCCCAGCTCGGGGGTGACTCACTGTTGAGAGTGATGAACATTGTGATCTAAGACTGGGAGGTTCGTGGAAGGTCTACACGCAATTGGTGACATTATTACCAAGATAAGTTCCAATTGTGTGATAAATTTACATGTTGCATTGTTATTTACATGCTTATTTTTATGGGTTATCATATGTACTGTTATAACTATGTTTATTTTTATGGGTATTTCCTATATATGCTGCATGTATATGTTTATTGTTATCTCGGTGTGAATCTATGTATTTACAGATGTATTTGTATGTTTACGTTTTATATATAATGCTTCCTCAAGAGTTCTGTGTGTGTATATTTTAATTGCATGCAGTTCGAAAAATTTATGTGGCATAGCTTAGTTGGATACTGGGTATGTTACAGTATGTTCTGCAGAGAGAACGTAAGATTTCTTTGGCATAGCATGGCCTGGCATGGATGGTCGAAGACGTTACACTAAACTTAAGGAAAACTCCATAAAATCAAGGAAGGTGTCTCCTACCCTCTTTAGAAAGTCGAATCAAGTGGGGGGGAATTCATTGGGATGCATTAGCCAAGGTCTAGGTTCCTAAGACAAGTAGTACACCAAGGGAATTCAGTATTATGCTCTAAAAATTTTGGTACATGAGGCTACAGATTACCATGTCTATAGGACAATCCAAGACTTTAACGTAGATAAGACAATAATTGTTGAAAGAGATCAAGAAGCCCAATTCTAAGTCACAATCCATTACAGAGTTGAAGGAAATTAAGCGTGTGCAAAATGAGTCAATATGAAATTTTGATCAAAGATTCAAGGATTTGATGAGTATATTGAATTTCCATATCCCTAATCAACAAAATCAAGAATGTTTTATTGTAGGACTTCTACCACACATTCATAGTCTGTTTATTCAAGAGAAGGTAGCATTGTAGCCTAAATATTTAGATATTGTGATGAAATTGGAAGCATCCCCTGTAGGATATAGTGGAGGGATGGAACAAGTCCAAACACAGTTAGTTTCTTTTACGATTCAATTGGCATAACTCACAAAAGGGAAGGAGAAATGAGAATAATTTTAGTGTACCAATTGTAGGACTGAAGACCACCACAAGGATGAATTCCAGCAATCGCGCATTATTTGGTGACTTGAGCAATGAATCCATTACTAGGACGGGGGTATTGTGAGATACGTAAGAAATGGGGACATCATCCAACTAAGTTTCCATTATTGCAGAAGTATCATAGTACACCAAGGAACTTATTTTCAATTTTTGCAAGTCAGTCAGACATGAAGAGAAGGATTCCCACGCATTCAATTTGATGAGAGAGAACAATTCAGATATGTATAGGATTCAGGAAGAGAATGTTGCGATAGGAGGTGGTCCAAAGTATAATAATCATAGAGGATTTAATCCGAGAAATAGATGAAATTTTGGCAAAGTTCGAGGCAACATAAATTTTGGCAGAGGAGGAAGAGGGTCAATAATATGTTACAAATGTAATAAAATGGGACACTTAGCCCACGACTACCCGAATCCATGTAAAACATGCACATATTGTAGAGAAATGGACCATGCGATAGAATACTGTCCTCAACTACCTACGAAATGGTAGAAAAGAGGGAATCAGAACCAGAATCCAAATCAGAATGTACAAAAAATATCAGCAGAAAAATGCAATGAAGGGCCTATAACAGTTGTTATGCATGGAGGAGATAGAACAAAGGCTGATGCGACGAATGTATCGAAGCACACTGATCATGGGTAAGGAATTTATCATGACCTATGCCAACGTTCGATCCTCATTAAGAAAAGGAGATGTATCAGAGTGGAAGAAAAGATGTTCTTAGATAGGATTGGGAAGCATCAACATCATTTGTGCCTCATGTTAGAGATCACACTATGCCAGAGAATCCCCCTAGGAAGGAAAGTACTTTAAAATAATTCCTAATAATTTGCATAGAGATAATAAATGATGAAACTATGTTGAATAAACTATATGAAATGATTGATCATTTCACATAAGGAAGGGAAACTGCCATCACATAGAGGGTGGTGAATCAGGTATTGCACAGAAAGAGGACCAAAGGATAATTCATAGTTAGGTCACAATTTGGGGAATATGATGTGGATAATGTTATGTTGGACTTGGGGTTTGATGTGAATTTTCTACCTAAAAATACCTGGGAGATGATGGGAAAACCCAAGATGATGTGGTCTACTTTTCATTTAAGGATCATGAATCAACACGATATAGTACCAATTGGTCAATTGATAGGAGTGTTGGTGAACATAGATGGGGTACATACTGTGGAATAATTTGAATTTATTGAGATCATGGATGATAGTCAACCATATCCATCACTAATGGGACTTAAATGGGCCTTTGATAATTAGGACATCATTAATATAAAGAGGAAGGAAATTGTATTTGAAGTCGGATATTTGAAAGGTACTGCACCATTGGACCCAACAAAAAGGAAGGAGTTACATTTAGCCAGCAAGAGGGGACACCATTGCCAACTTGTACAACATGACTACATGGATGGATGATTATGTTAACCCCACTATTGATGATGCTCTAAGTTGGTGAAGTATTAGTTCATGTGCATCATACTCAGAGGAAGTTCTAGAGCATTGGCAGTAGAGGATGCATGAAGTATAAATGAGACGATGTGCATGCATAAATCAAGCATTGCATTGGATTGGAACAAAGCTATATGATCCACCCAGGTATGATGGATTGACTAATATAAGCTTGTTTGTAAAGGAATTTGAGTTATAGGTACCCAAAAAACAAAGGTTGTTGTCACTAGATGTTGTCCTAGAAGCGATTCCAACCAAATGGTGGGTTGCATACAAAGAAGGGATGGAAGATTGGTCGCAGCGTAGAAGACTATTGAAAGTGAGATTTGGTACTGAGGTAGAGAATATTGTGCCAAGGTATACAAGAGAGAGTGGTCTAGTAGGTCACATTGAGAAATTCAGAACTTTATGGAGTTTAGTACTAGAGATAGAATGGATACATAGATTTATACATACATGAGATACAGTTTTGAAGAACTGGTATTTGGAATTGGAAATGCATAGAGAGACATCAAGATGGGATGAGTTGATCCAAAGATTCAACATAACATTTAAATTTGAACATGAATCTCCATCAATAAATGCAGCATTATAGGCTATCAAAAAAAAAATATTTTCAGAATAAGGGATGATGGAGGTGGTACCAGTGTGAAGTATGCACAGAGTTAATATGGCTCTCCATGAATTATTGGAGTGCTCCAATGTTTCTAAGGAATAATATGATGAAGAATATACTAGGAACGTGAAAGTAACTGAAACAAAAGGAGAACAGGTAGTAGAAGGACAAGATATTGATTCTTCTGTGTACACATAGCCAATAAATATCCAGAAGGTAATCATTGGGATGACAAAGAATCCAAAGTTTGTGCAAATAGGGGATTACTGGTGTGATGAGACAATAGAGAAGATTGCATATTTACTGCATGAATATCAATACCTATTCCTAACTATATTTTTAGAGATGAAGGGGATAGTTGGGGACTTAGGAGAGATGAATATTTTTGTTAAAACCAGGTGCAAAGCTAGTGCGACAGAGACCTTACAGGTTAAATCCTAAGTACAAGGAAAATGTGAAAGAAAAAATAGACAAAATTTTGGACGTACGAATCATTGAACTCGTGGAGGAACCAGAGTGGATCATTCCAATGGTAGTGCAAGAAAAGAGCATAAGAGGAATCCATATTTGTGTGTATCTAAGAAAGTTGAATGATGCATGTTTACACGACCCATTTCCAACACAATTCACACATGAGGTATTAGATAATGTAGGAGGGAAAGAGACTTATTCTTTCACAAATGCATTATTGGGGTACCATCAGATAAAAATTGCATAGGAATACTCATTAAATATTGCTTTCATGACAGAGTGGGGAATTCATCAATATACAATAATTCCCTTTGGACTGAAAAATGCCCCTATAGTGTTTTCAAGATTTCAGTTTGCAACGTTTAAGGAATTTATTCATAATTTCCTTCAATTATACTTAGATAATTGGATTGTGTTCATTCTACTGAAGGATCACAAATAAGTACTCAAGCTACTGTTTGATAGTGTAGACAATGTCATATTTCCCTAAATTTGAAGAAGTGTATTTTTTTTGCATCGTTTGGAATCTTGTTGGGTCATGTGGTCTGGAAGTAGGGATTACTAGTGGATCCGACCAAGATTGCAGTGAGTATGGATTTAGAACCACCTACATCAGTCAGAAAGCTCAAGGGAACTATGAGTCACATAGGATATTATAGGAATTTTATCAAAGGCTATGTGTATATCACAACACCTATGGAAAAGTTTTTGAAGAAGGAAGTGAAGTTCCAATGGAACAAGGACTGTTAGAAGGGTTTAGAAACATTAAATAAAAAATTAGTGACCACATCGATTTTAATATTTCTATATTGGAAGAAGGAGTTCCATGTTCATGTAGATGTGTCGTCCATAGATTTGGGTGCGGTACTTTCTCAACCAGAGGAAGGGGATATAGATCAGTACTTTCTCAACCAGAGGAAGGGGATATAGATCACCCAATTTATTTTGCAAGGAGGAAGTTGTCCATAACAAAGAAGAATTATACTACCACATAATGATAAGGATTGGAAATGGTATACGTGCTACAAGTTTAGACATTATTTATTAGGATCTCACTCTTTAAGATGTATGCATACTATGTTGCACTAAAATACTTAGTGAATAAGCCGTTGTTGTGGGGAGAATATGCATATGGCTACCGTTGTTTTAGGAATACATTTTTAGGTTGTGGTAAAACCAGGGAAGATGAATGAACCGCATCTATCATGCATACTATTAGGAGAATATGTAGGTAATTTAGATGAAATATTACTAGATGCACAACCATTTGCTACCAAAATGGTGGATGATTACTTATCAGGCATTTTCAGGGTACGTGAATGGCCCCAAAAGATACATGACACCATGTGAAGAAACAACTCGGTAGTTAAAACAATATGCCATCAGCCTCATTGCATAAAATTTATACACAACAGAAATTAGGTGTAGATGGAATATTGAGACGATTTGTGTTCGAACATGGCCTATGATACTCACAGAATCATATGAATGGCTTACAGGAGGACATTACGTAGGTAAAGAAAATGCAGAGAAAATTTTGTGCACAGGGCTCTGTTGGCCCACACTTCATAAAGACACTAAATAGCACTGTGCAGTCATGCAATGTTTGTCAAAGGGTGGGAAATCCATCCAGGAGAGATGAAATGCCTTTAAATCCACAATTTACATTGCAATCATTTGATAAATGCACCATAGACTTTGTGGGGCCAATCAACCCACAAGAAAGAAGATCAGGGAAAGGTACATAATCTCTGTGATAGAGTATTTGAAAAGATGCAAAGAAGCAACACCATTCATATATTTCACCATGAATATTGTTTCACAATTTCTATTTGAGAATGTAGTCACATGATTTGGATGTTCATCCATATTACTCAGTGATCAAGGAACAGACTTCCTGAATAAAACAATTTCACCATTGACTAAGGAATCTCAAATTCATCATTAGAAGAGTACCCCGTATCATCCTTAGGCCAATGGGATAGTAGAATCTTTCAATAAAATCCTAGAGAATTCTTTTGACAAATATATGCAATGTAGGGAGAGATGATAGGGACTTAAGGGTTCCTTCATTTTTATGGGCCTACAAGACTACAAGCAAAAATTTGACAAGGAAGACACCTTTTAGGTTGGTCTGTGGGAAAGAGGTAGTGATGCCAATGAATTTTATTCTACCTAGCTTGTGCATTGAATCAATTACTGATCTTTCAGACTCTAGTGTAGTGTAGGATAGATTTTCGCAGTTGGTACAACTAGAGGAAACTCAGTTTGTAGTAGGTTTCCATCAGTAAGTTCAGAAGGAAAGAGAGAAGGCATGGCATGATAGACACATTAAACATAAAAGGTTACAAGTGGGAGACTTAGTATTTCTATATGAAATTAAGTTTATGTATCATCCATGGAAGCTTCAAATGCATTGGTTAGGACCCTATGTGATTCAGCATGTGACGGAGGCAGGTGCTGCACAGTTGGAAACATTGAATGGAGAAGTCCTTGGACAAATGGTGAATGGGAGTCAGCTGAAACTCTATAGAGATAGTTGACCATCTGTGAAGTCATCTAGACTATGCCAAAACACGTGTATTGTAGTAATTGTACTATAGTAGGGAGGAAAGAAACATAAAAACATTTAAAATGTAGAAAAAGGAAGAAAATAATTTAAAAGGGAGATACCAAAAAAATAAGGAGATTACAAAGTACAAATAAATAACAATTTGTGATGAAGGAATGCTTGTCATGCTACTGAGATGAAACTACACCAATTAAGGCGATAATACATAGAAGCAAAAGACCACGAACTAAACAAATTCAGGAGCAATAATGGTTTCACAATATATTACTAAAAAGACCATTAAAGGAATTAAAGCACAAAAATGACGACTACAAAGTGGTAATGACAGGTCATAAAGACATCATATAATCATAAATGGAAAAGACATCGGAAATCACGATAGATTAGCAGTACGAGGATAAAATCCAACGATGGATCTAGTAATAAAGCCACATTATTTAACCATTCATCAACCCCATTGGCAGATTGGACAAGTTAGTTAAGGTGCGAAGGGACATGAACAACTGGAAAGGTGGTACAAAAATAGTTGAGGATTGAGATTCCTTATTTATTGTTATTACGAGCAACATTCAAGAAAGAGAGCACTGAGAACAAGAGAAGATCCACGAAGGAGAAATAGAGCCAAAGAAGTTGTCAAGGATTAAAGCATTTTACAATAATGGCACCACTGGAAGCACCCATTCCCATACCAAAGAAGGGTCGTACAAAGGAATCACAAGTAGAACCAGAGGTATTGGATTTTTAGGATACTTTGGGAGAAGTGTCATCCTCGGAGCCATGGTTCCCATGTGATTACATTCCACCATGAAAAGATGATGCCCCACCAATGAAACTGCCAAATAATGTTAACCACATATTGGTGATGCTCGATATACCAGAAGGGGTCATCATCGACTAAGATATGATGGGGAAGGTGCCACAACTCAGATATGCAGACCATGACATTAGAGACATGGAGAAGTTCCCCAAACTAGTTCCCTACCACTATCTGGAGTTGAAATTAGACCCAACAAAAAACCATACCATACCTATACCCACGTATGGGCTAGAGGAATGGAGAAAGAAGGCCTACTTAACCTGTTCGAAATCCCACACTTCGGAAGGAGAAATGAAGTAAATGCATGTGTTAATTTTCTCCTATCTTACGTGCATAGAGGATATTTGTGGTTGGATATAAAAATATCCATAGACACATAATTTATTGCAAGAATCACAGGTTTACTAACAGGGGGGGAAGACCTCACCATGGTGTTTGCCGATAGAAACATAGATAGGTCCTTATCAGAGGCCATGAAAAAAAAGTTTCACATAGTTAGAGGGGTGTGCGTCTTGGATTTGTGAAGCATGTGTGACCCCACTATCAGACTTGCGACACAATATTTAGCATGAAATATTTTATAGAAATGTAGGAAGGATAAAGTTTTAATAGGAGTGATAGTTGTGGAAAAACAATGTGTGGAAGGGCATTCAATCAGTTGGGTTCCCTTCCTATTAAACCAATTTCTTATTGACTACATTGACGCACAAGATAGAGGCATCGAGTTCCATTATCCATGGCTTCTAATTGTTCTTACCTTCACATCATGGGAAGAGCCAAAGGACGCACAGTTCACAAGCCTAAGAGGGAAATCATGTTTAGCATCAAAATAAAAAAACTTCTAGTATACAAAAAATGAATGACACCAAACAAACAACAATGTAGAATATTTTCTCTATGTTGAAAGGAACTGATAGTGAATTAAGGACACACTGTGCATAACACCACAATTGGTGGAATCATATGCATTAGTCGTGTAGTTTCCAGAAGATCGACATCATATATACATCTAGGAAAAGAAGGACCCAAGAGAGGAGTGGGTCTAGATGAAGTACAAGGTTACTGAAGAAGATATCTAGCTAATTATGTAGGATTGGGACCCATATTGGAAGATCCCTGCAGATGGCACTAAGACAACACAACCTGGTAATTAAGAGGAAAAACAACACAAAAATATAGGAAATGATCAGGAACATGGTCAAGGAAATGGTGCAAGGGATGTACCATATAGTACACCATCGATAGAAAAAATGCAGCAGACATCACCTGAGAGGGGAAAGAAAAGAAAGGCAAGGAGAAAGGTCAAGTAGGAGGTGCACGCAAGAAGGCAAAAGTGCACAAGGAATTGACTGTTTATACACTGATGGATGATGATATGGACCGAATTGGTTACCAAGTAAAGGATGTCACTGAGGAGGTGGTTCAAAAAGTGACACTATGGTAGGAAACAAATGGTAATAATATGTAAGAGAGGTTGACTGAATTGCAACAACGGTTGGATATAGTAAGCCTCGCATCAAAAAGAATATCCATAGAAGGACAACCAGCAGGCACTATGGGAGAAGTAGAAGCTACCCGTTCTCACTTCTCACAAATAGTTGAAGGACACGGAGTGATAAAAATCTTAGTAGATGCACTCAGGTTCCCCACACCTGAGCTACAAGAATAAGTACAAAGACTAAGTCACTTAGACTTAGTCATATCATAGATTCCCATAATAGTATTACAGGGATTGCAAATAGGTATTGTGTAGGCATTACAAATCCGCACAAGCACCGCTTCTAATGAGTGGATAAACGTTGCAAAGGAAAAGATAGAACTATAGAAGGAATACACAACCTCCCTCCATGAAAAGAGCGCAGTTGATAAAAATGTTGAAATCATATTGAAGGAGAAGAGTGAGGCCAAAGAGAAGGTTGAGAAAGTAATGAGGGAGAAGAATGAAGCCTAGCAAATGGTCATCCAAAATTTGTGTAAATAAATCCTAGAGACATTGATCATAGTAAAAGCCACAGTGGAGGAACAAATTTCAAATATTGGCGTAGTCATCAAAGGCTTCCACATGTGGATTGAGGACCTAGAGTTGTACAGTACGTTGAGAAAACCTCGAGAGTAGAGGGCAGGACAAGAGAGAAAAGAAATGACCATAGTATCCGACATCAATAATATGGAGGAAAAATGCACAAAACTCTGAGGAAAGTGAAAAAATATGGAAATACTCGATAGAGGATCTAGAAACGAAGGTCATGGAAGAAAAATTAAGGGATGTGTGGGAAAAAGGAGCAAAAAACTTCAAAGAGCATAAACATCCTTCCATCGGCCGAAAGAATGATGACCATTTTGGCATAGAGGCAGTCATCCATGGAAGTTGAAAAGATGTGGGATTAGTAGAAGATCTTTTAGTAGATCTTAGGACTGCTACAAGAAGAAGTACTCAAGGTGATAGGAGAACTCCTAACCGTGCAGGGATGGTTGAAGCAATAAGCACATGAAATAGAAGAAAATCTTACGTCCTTGTATGTGCAGGTTGTACAAGAAATTGTGGAAACAAAAGAAGCAATAATAAAGGAAGTTGCAGAAGCTAAGGATGCCTCCCAAAAGTTCATCCAAGCATGGAGGAGCACTCAACATGTAACATCCAGTTCCACTGAACACATTTTACATTGACTATTTCTTTGAGGACACTTGTGATCAAGTGATATGGTTATGATACATTATGATTTTTGCTTTGATTATGAGATGTTCTATGTTGAGTATTGAGATTTATATGTTATTTTTCTAGATGTATATATTGACAGGTATTATGATGAGGTTTCTCGAGTGTTCAGGAAACGTGATAGGTTGAGGATATTTATGGAATGAACAGACTCCCTTGGAATTTGGATTCAGTTAAGGAGTGGACTTGTATTTTGGTTTGAGTATTGATTTACACGCATGTGTTATATGATGATTTCAGTATGGATATTATGTATATGGATTATTGAAATTTTCCTTGTCAATGGATGCAGGCATGGTGACGCTTTATATTCCAACTCACACATGGAGTAAAGGGTTCATACAAAGAAACTAGACAGATGAGGGAGAGGTGTGGCAGCATCCTTGACACATCATTCTAGCACTCCCACAGTGACCTGAATTGAAGGTTAACAATTACCTTGTTCAGAGAGGTCCACGATGTCACGAGGGTAGTCCGAGACAGTCGCTCACAAAGAATTCTAAGGGGTGCGCAATAAGGTGGAATACTTATTCCTTAGAAAATCTCTTAGTCTCTCACAAGACTGACTAGTGGACTGTTGACTCCAAGTGTTTGACAAAATTCCAAACTAGTCAATGGATAGTGGCACATTTGGATCATTTAAGTGCATCTTGAAGGGCACATCGCGTAATAAAAAATCTGAGTCAATAAAAATTTAGAAGGCCTAGAAAATAAAACAAAATGTTAAGACTTTGTTAGAATTGAGCATACAATTAATTATTTAATTATAAACTATAAAAATAACAAGAGTCTAAGTTTAAGATGTTGGACTAAATAAAAAATTAAAAGGGAATAAAGGGACTTAGACTAGTAAACTATGTAAAAGAAGAAATACAAATAAAAATTTGGTATGTGCACATGTGTGCATGAAAATAATAAAAAGGAAATTTTAAATAAAAGAAAATAAATTCATGAGAGAATAGGTGGTTAACAAAGAGTTAGTATCCTAATTCAATCCCCTAATAAATCCTAACTAAAAGAAGACTGCTAATCAAACTTAAACTGGATTTTAGTTAGGGGGCACAATAAAGGAGGGATTGGGGAACTAAGAGACAACTCAGAGCAAAAATAGGAACAAACTGGGGAATGTGAGGGGAAATGCCTAATTAATTAAAATAAAAAGGAAATTAACATGTGCAACTTGGGGAGAGTGTGACATGTGTAGTGGGTGAATAATCCTTAATTTAATTAATTAAAATTGTTTATTTGTGCACGAGAGGACATGTGTCAATGCAATTTTTCCTATAAAATAAATGGTGAGGAAGAGAGAAATTACCCTATTGTTGGATGATTGTTATGCTGCTAAATTTTCTACTGACTAGTTTACTTGTGGAGAATTGGGATGAAAATGTGTGAAAGAGGTGGGAGCCTCTCCTTGCAATGGAAATTTTGTGTTATTGAGTTTTGGGTTTTCTGTGTGCGGCTCCTTTACAGCTCGGGGGGGTAAGGGGGGAGAAGATTACCCTAACCTTGGATGGGAGGTATCAGTGAGAAAAATAGGTTTTTATTTGTAGTGTTGGAAAGGTTGTGTGGAAATAGTCTTCATAAAATTCCTAAGTATGGAATATGTGCGTAGAAGAACAAGAAGAAGAAAAACAAGGTAGGCTTAGGAGTGCGCAATTGAGGAAGAAAGTAGAGGCATAAAGAAGAGGAATAAAGCTAGAGTACAAAGCGGGAGAAAAGAAAGGAAAGAAGTTCAACATGCTAAGAACAAAAATCAGAGCGCAAAAGCAACATGCAGATGGAAAAAAAAGAAAATAAATCTTGATCAGTGAGAAAAGTAGGGTTTTAAGCCCTATAATTCATGTATAAATATGCAATGGGTTGGGAAGATAGGAGTCTGGTTGTTTTTTTGTTCAGTTGGGTTTTTTTCTCTTGATATTGGTACTATTGATTCGGTCAAAGAGTTTATGTTTGTAAGGAAAGTGAGAGAATAGGATGAGAAGGAAATATTTTATGTCTAAATGTTAAGGAGATGTTGTAGAGAGAGAGAGCATTTCACTGCAGAGCATCTAAGATATATGAAGGAAAACATAGCATGATGTATCTTTTGTAAGTGCAATGCACAAGCCTGATACAATTGCATAAAGAATAATAAAGAAGTGAGTTGTCATGGATGTCACCCAAAGTTGGGTGAACCATGTTAACTACTATGTTTACTTGTCCTTTATGTGATGGATCATGAATATTTTTTGTATGCATGTCATATTATATCTATTCCTTACATGATATTTGTGCAATAGTTATGAATGTTATAGTACTTGGTTTATGTTGCAATCTAAACTATGATGGTAATACATAATTGAATTCACTAAGTAACCTAAGGAGAGAAAATACATAATTATAACGTGCACAGAACTGATAAGTAATAATGACAAGGAGGATCACCTCCCTTTCCCTTACTAATGAAAAAACTCAGTTCCTGCAACCCCAATAGATGCCTCGGGTGAGACTTCACTTGCATGCAGGTGATGTTGAAAGGGTCGGTGTCTAAAGGGTTTTGTTTCCCAAGATAACTCGAAACTAGGTTCTTACAATCATACACACGTGCCAACACTAGTATAGGCTAGGAAAATTAATAAAAAATTGGAAAACAAAAGACAAACTTAACGAGCAAATATTCATTTCTAACCAATTCCTCTACTCCAGGAAAAATGGTGAGGTCATATTTGATAAAACTAAAATGCACATAAATGGTGAGATATTCTTATATCCATTTAAAACCTAAGTGGTTCTCTATATATGATTATATATCCACTAGAGAAGAGGGCCCCAAAGTATATATCTACTTAAGTCATATGAAAAAAATTCAATGTAGAATTTATTCAAGGATACAAAGCTCGATAACCCACTCTGATACCATGTTAGATTAGGAAAAAATGAAATAAAATATACCAGAGAATATAACTAGTCTAATCACCCAGATGGGGTGACACGAGGCGAAATTGGGAGCACACCTGGTCAGGATAGCTGGCGAAGAAATTTATTGCCCCAGGCTGCCACCCCCGAGAATATAACTCCCCATGTAGCGAATTTTTAAGGAATTCAACTTAATGCGCCTGGGCAAGCACTCGAATGCGCATTCCAGCCAGTTTTTAGGTACCAAGAGCTTAAACTAGTCCTGTCAACCTTCAATGGCAATGGGATAGATTTCAATTTCCCTCAGTGGCGTTAAAATCGTCCATGGCGCACTCATTCTCCTGCTCATTTCTAGTTATCACTCTAGCACTGTGTCTCTCGGCCCTCTCAACTTATCCATTTTCTCTCTGTGTGTTCTTCATGTCTGCCCAGACCACCATTTCCCTTTCACCACCCCTATGATTTTCTCCACCATGTCATGGGAAAGAGGCAAACCCAGACGAGCAGGAAAAAATACAAATGCCTACACCCATGACAAGAGACTCATTGCCTTCCAACGAGCTCTAATTGCCCACTTCAATCGTCCCCACACTCACACCAGCAGTGCTCAATCCACCATGTGCACCCCAAATTTGGGAATCTCGTATCCAATTACTGAGGCCTCCCTGTGCACTCCAAAGGAGGAGACCCCTCCCCCCACCATGCATTCTCAACCGCCTCCTCTTCTCTCAACGACCACTGGTTCACGAACAAAGATTCTTTCGAGCCTCAACTTGGATAAAGGGGAGGCTCCACCTCCTGTTCAGCATGTAGGGCCACCCTCTTCTTCTCAGCTAGGCCCAAGCCTGGAGCTTAAGAAAGAGTCTCCCTCTGCCTCCGTCCCCGACTTTCAGCCTCGCCGGTGGGAAGGTGGTTGTATTGTAAAGGAGGAGATCCCTCAAAGTTGGAAAGTTTCAGAATATGGAGAGAACATACATTTTCTAGCCGAGGAGCACCTTGAACTCCTTTTTGATATCAGGCAATGACAGGATGAGAAGGCACAAGGACAGTGGATCATCAACCAGTGCTTGGATTTTCTTTTTGAGGCCTTCTCAGGTGCCCCAAGGTATGCAAGCTACCCCACTTGCAAGAATAAGTATGTCCTGTCCTTCACTTCTAATGGACGCCCAGGTTCCCCTTTGGTTTGAAGCGGCCTACCCCATACTCTATTTTCTGTCAGTTACAGTATCCAATTTTCTTTATAGTTGTATAACTAGCATAGTAATGGCGGCCCTGCATGTAGCACACCCTAGGTTAGCTAGTTGGAACGAAGTTCTAGTAGAAACTTTCAGTACTTTTGTCAATTTTGCAAACAATTCCATAGCCATGATAGAATTATCATCGCTTGGAGCCACATGTCTTCTTTTTTCCAGGTGGCTTCCAAGCGACTTACAACTGTAAACTGATGATATAATACAAGGATCCACCTTTTTATTTACAAAAAAATATATAACTAGTCTAATATTTTATAGAAAGCATAAAATAAATCAACAAATCAAAGAATACAAGAAATAAAATAGATAAGAGAGACACAATTTACATGGTAAAACCCCTGAATGGGGAAACATCCACGAAATTCGGTATTCTATTCTTCAGGAAAAATCTCCAATATTACAATGCAATAGAATCACAAAATTTCCATTACCACACATTACATTTTAACACCTAAAGAGCCTCCTTCACCTCAATTATATATGAGAGAGTGAAAGGAGAACAATTTCCATGATGCATTTGGGATAAACCTTTTTTACAATATACATAGTTATTGAAGAATGACTTTAAAAAATGCCATAGGCATGTACATTATACCACTAAACAATAATTAACACATTATAATAATGGGAATCATAAATTGACCATATTAGTTTTTGTAATTGTAGTCATATTTACACAATCATTTTGGATTCTTTTAGGAAGACACATAAAAACAATAAATCCATCATATTATTTTCTTTATCTTATTCCAATATGTTTCCAAATTTTAAATCAAAATATGGATGAACATATTATTTTTCATTTTAAAGTTTCAAACATAGTTGCATGCACAAGAAGCCTTGTGCCTTTCTTGGAATCCAAGCATGGAATGGACAACACCCCTCCCTCTCTTATGCACTCCATATTTATGGTTTTTGTGGTATATATTGCTTCTAGTGGTTCTTTTCTTAGTGGTTATGGATTAATGGTAGTGTCTCCCAATGTGACAATTGAAAACTCCTTCCTCGGTGGATTTTATTTGAATTTGAATGTATCCTTTGTGCATTCTATGGGAGACTACTCCCCTCCTCCCTCCTTTGGAAATAGTGGTAAGGCCTCTTTCAAAGTTGTTGTGTAGACTTCTTCTAATCATTTTTTGGTTAAAGAGGCTCCAACTATCTCTATTCCCCTTGGGAAAGATGTTTTATCTATGGAATACATTTATAGTTCAAGTACACTAATATTCCATTTCAATGGTTTATGACCACCTCTTGTTGACCTCTACAAATGGATTTCAAAATTATAGAAAATTGATATTAAAGAAGAAGCTTTTATTTTCCCCTATGAGAAGGGTTTTTTCATTGTGATGTTTTATCTTATAGAAGAAAGGGATTTGATTTTAAATAGAGGTCCCTAGATTTGGGTCAATCTAGTTTATGCATGAAACCATAGACCATTTTTATCCATTAGTAGATACCTTGTCCTCAGCTCCATTTTGGGTTAGACTTCAAAATGTACCTATGCATATTTGGGATTTACCCTCTCTCTAAGCCATTGGGAATTCCCTTGCGAAATTCCACTACAAGTCAGGAAACAAAAAAAAAGTATCACCACATATGCCCAAATATTTATGGAAATGGACTTAAACAAAGGGTTTCAAGTAGAAATAAACCTAATAGGTGAAAACTCCTCACAGTATCAAAAGCTGGATTATGAAAATGTATCTTTTCGATGCAAAGTTTTTTCTTAAACAAGACATGGAAACATTTTTATTGAAAATGCCAAGGAAAGCTAAGAAACACCGACATAAGTCAACCTAGTGGGTTGGTGCCAAAGAATACATAAAATTATTAGCAATTTTGATCCATATGCCCTAAATTTTCCCATGGATGAGCCAAAATCAAAACCAAAAAAAATTAGAGATATCCCTTCTAATAAGAAATATGTGAAACCACATGATTTAATGAAACATGAAACTTTATTTCCCATAGATATGGACTAGGAAGAATAAAAATAGCATGATGTGGTATCACAAGATTCAATGAAAAAGGAATCTATTGTTCCCCCATATTTGGCATAAAAGGTGAGCTAGGAAAACCGTGTGGAGGAGGTAGAGACTCTAGAACAATCAAAACCTCTATATCAAGGAAAGTTGGGTATGGAGGGAGTAACACTGAATTTATCAAAAATAAAGGAATCATGGACAATAGTTGTAAAGAATAAAAAACCTTCTTCAGTGGAACAATCAATGGTTACAATAAGTTGAACTCGTAATACAATCTAGACATGTATTATTTTTGTATTTTTTTATGTAAGCAATTTGTCAAAATTTTCTCATGCAAGAAATTCTAGAATGTAGTTAGTTATGTTACAGTCTCCATCAATATTTTGATGTGTCATAAGATTCTTTCGTAAGCTTAGATAAATTCTCAAACTTGTTGAAAACTTAATGAATTAACACTATGTAATATGTCACTTTCTTTGTCACAACCTCTTTTTGAATGAATAATAATTTCATTTAGGTTAAAAAAAAATATTATTTTAGTTTGTAACTATAATCAGATTTATATAATCATTCTAAATTTTTTTTTTAAGGGACATGGAAAAACAACAGCCCCACCAAATTCATTTCTTTGTATTTTTTCAAGATGTTACCAATTTCAAATCGAAATAGTAAATTATCAAAGGAGATAAATATATTAAACAATAACCCATTATGAGTTCTATTGTTGCGTCTCCATGAATAACAAATATATTACTAAGGTTTCTCACCTCACATTCCAATACATTTAGCATTGGAAATTGTTATATTCCCAACCCTACCACAAATAGTGATGGAAAGGGATACAAGAGATAATTTATTTAGGGACCGAGACCAACATGTGATTAGAAATCGGGAATTCAGTGATACAACACCAATTTCACCAATGATGTTTCATTTTCTAAATGCAACACTGAATGTTATGAGCACCCTTCTAAATTTTTCTTACACTAAGTATTTTTTTGGAAAAATGTTTGTTATTTTAGGTGGAAAAGGTGTTTGTTCTTTTGGTTTTCAAGTAAAGTTTTTTTTAATATATCCAGTCAATCCCCCACCCTCATATGATTGTGGGGGATAAAATTATATATGACAAAAAAAACTAATTTATGATGATGGGGATGGGGGACATATTAAAAGAATATTATTTATAAAGGTGGCATTGGAGGTGGAGGGAGATATTGATTTTTCCCTAATATATGCCTAGGGAAAACTTATGTATAAGGGTGTGGCTATGGGTGGAGGGATATTAATTTTATCATACTATTTTACCCCACTCTTAATGGAGGGATATATTAAGGAAAAAAAAATTATGAGGGTGGGGCTATGGGTGGGTGGAGATATTACGTTGTTCATAATATCCCCTTCCACCCCATCCTCATAAATAAGTTTTTGGTGGGGTAGATATTAGGGAAAATTTATTTATGATGGTGGGAGTGAGGGTGGAGGAATATATTAAGTTTTTCATAATGAGTCCCTCCACCCTCGATGATATCAATATTTCCATAATATATCACCTTTCCCCACACTCATAAATAAGTTTTTGGTGGTGCAAAATATTAAGGAAAACTTATTTATAAAGGTGGATCTAATGGTGGGGAAGATATTAATTTGATCATAATATCTCCCCCTACCCTCCATGATATCAAATTGACTTAATATCTCACCTATCCCCCACTCTTATAAATAAGTTTTTTGTGAGAGAGATATTATGGAAAACGTATTTATGAGGGTGGGGAAAGATATTAAGTTTTCTCTAATATCTCCCCCACACCACACTCTCATAAAAATGTTTTCCATGGTATCTCTATCCATCCACATATTTGTAAATAAATTTTCCCTAACATGTCCCCCTGCCCTTGAAAAATTATTTACAATGATGTGGGTGGGGGGAGATATTAGGGAAAACATATTTACGAAGGTGGGGCTTGGGTGGAATATTAAGTTTTTCCTAATATCTCCCCCCATCCTCATAAATATTTTTTTCATATTATCCCCCCCCCACCATTAGTAAGGGTGATAATATGGAAAAATTATTTATGAGAGTGGCAGGATATATTAGGAAAAACATAATGTCTCCCACCAACCCCACCCTCATAAATACGTTTTCCATGAAGAGAGATATTAAGGAAAACTTATGTATAAAGGTGTGGGGGTATTAATGTTTCCTTAATATACCCCCCTACATTGATAAATATGTTTTCCATATTATACCCTGCCTAATCCCCACCCTCATATGCGAGGATGGGTGTAGAGGGTGATATTAAGTTTTTTCTAATAAGGTGGAAGGGGGGGGGGGGATATTATGGAAAACGTATTTATCAGGGTTGGGGGAGATATTAATGTTTCCTTAGTATCTTC
>SNQJ01S0009508.1:53095-73645 GCA_010110895.2 Picea sitchensis
CACCCCCGTCATCATATGATGGTGGAGGGTGGAGCTATGGGGAAATAGAGGAAATAAAATAATATGGGGTTGGTTTGGGGGATGGATGAGGGAAAATTTACTAAGATTTTCCTCGATATCTCCTCCCACCAAGTTTTTCCTTGATATACCTCCCCCCAAACCCTACCTTCATATTAAGTTTTCCCAATATTTTTCCCCTAATATCTCCCCCCATTCCCACCCTCATCTAATTTTTCCTTTATATCTCCCCTTGCTAAAAATTTCCCTAACACTCCTCTTACCCGCAACCCCACCTTTATATACGAGGGTGGGGATCAAGGTGGGGAGAGATATCAAGGAAACAAATATGGCAGTGTTGGGGGAAGATATAATGGGAACAATAATAACTTTTGAGGGGGTATATCATGGGAAAAATAATAATTTTAGGGGCAGAGATATTGGGGAAAACTTAATAAATTTTCCCCAATATCTTGTCCCACTCCGAAGCTCATATATGAGGGTGGATACCAAGGTGGGGATATATCAAGGAAAAATGTATGGTGGGTCTAGGGGTATATATTATAGGAAAATTAATAAGTTTGTAGGGTAGATAATCGGTAAAATTTAACGAGTTTTTCTCAATATATGTCCACACCCCAACCCTCATATTATGTTTTTTCTTACGAAGCCCCCCCCCCCCCACCCAACTCTCAAATATGAGGGTGGGGATGGGGTAGAAATGTAGGAAAACTTCTTAATATTTCCCCAAATCCTATATGAGAGTGAGGGTGGGGGTGGGGTGAGAGATAAGGGAAAAATTATTATCTCCACCCACCCACACCCTCATTTACATATTGGGAAAAATTAATAAGTGTTCCCCAATATCGCCCCCCACCCTATCTTCATATATGAGAGTGAGGGTGGGGTGGGGGAATATATCAAGGAAAACTTATTTTTCTTTTCTTCATATCTCCTCTCACCCCCACCCTCATATATTAGGGTAGGATGGGGTTATATATTAGGGAAAACTTAATAGGATGAGGGTTGTGGGGGGGGGTTGTATTAAGAAAATATTATTAGAGTTTTCCTCAATATCTCCCCCCTTCCCATACCCATATTAAAATTTCCTCAATATTCCCCCCCACCCCCATCGATACGAGGGTATTATGTTTTCCCTAATATATCCATCCACCCCCACCCTGATTGTATTAAGTTTTCCTTGATATTAAGGGTAGGGGTGGATGGAGATATCAAGGAAAACTTATTAATTTTCCCAAGTATCCAAGTTTTCATTGATATCTAAGTTTTCATTGATATATCCACCAACCCTCTCTTTCAAAAAACTATTAATTTTTCCCCAATATCTCTCCCATCCCCACACTGGTAGATTAATGTTTTCCTGGTATCTTCCCCCAAATCCATATATCAGAGTGGAAGTAGTGGGTATATTGAAAAAATAGCTCCCATCCCAACTCTCATATATTAGGGTGGTAGGGAGTATTACGTTTTTCTTGATACCCCACCCCCACCCTTATATATAAGGGTGAGGGTGGGAGGAGACATCAAGGAAAACTTATTATATCTTATCCTTCTCCAATATGTGATATCTCCCCCCACCCTCATAAGTGAGGGTGAGGGTAGGGGGAGATATCATATATGGGGAAGTGGGGGGTATTGGGGAAAGTTTATCATATCTCCCCCAACCCTTATGTTCAAGGGTATGATATATGACCCCACCCTTATACATGAGGGAAAGAAATCAAAGAAAAGTTATTAATTTTTCCCAATATATCATCACTCCCCTTATTTATGATATCTCACTCCATATCCACCTCACCATTATTTATGAGGGTGCAAGTGGGGGGATATATCATATATAGAGGTAAAATCATGAATCTGGGTGTCTATTTTCCTTGGTTTTTGAGAAAATAAAATATATTTTCATAAGTTTTTCAAATTTCAGTAAAAAAAAATATTTTTTTATTTAGAATTTCACTTTACAGTAAAAAAAAACTTGTCGGGAATTTTTTAATCCTTCTATTAATTATTTTTCAAAAACTTTGTATTGATATTTGATATATCAATTTAATGATTGTTTGACAGTATGTTCCTTAAAAGTGAAGGCACTAATAATGAGTTGTGTTATTGAAATCAATTTACTCATTATTAAACTTTTTTTTTTTGAAAAAATAAATATGTTGCAACAATCCAAACAAACTCTATTAAAGTATGACTATAGTTTTGAAGAAAATAGATGAATATTATAATTACTACAATTTTTTGAATTTGATCAATCTGAAAAGGTTGCATATTTTAAACACATTATATTGACATCATGTATCCGCCTTAATTTTTATTTAAAAGGAAAATCTAAAAATACCCTTTTGAAGAGGACAATGAAAGGTACCATAATATAAATTTTTCATAATTGTTTACTGTGTATTATTGCAGATATTGATTTTTCATTTTACTGAATCATTATGTCATCCAAAAATAATATGCATACATGTTTTTATAAAATTAACTAAAATTACTAAAAATCAATTAAATTAAATACAAATTGTATGAAATGAAAGTAAATTTAATTATGAAAATGTTGATACCAGTTCTAAAACCAGATTCACAATATTTTAAACAGTTCGCTCCTTCCTGAATTGGAGTAAGTTGAAGTGAACACATACTTTTATGAAAACTGCCATAGTTACAGGTTTTTCTACCAAACTAATAGTCCGACTGAAACTCAGTATTTTTTGGTCGAAAGTTAGTTTTAATAAAAAAATAACTTTAGATTTAAAATTGTTGTTATATTTAATATTTCCATTATATTTTTCAAGGGAAATGTTAGATTTAACTTTCGGCCGAAATTGTTTTTAAGTCGAAATCATTTTCGGTCGAAAAATTCAAGAGTTCAACCAAAACATTTCCATTAGCAATTTTCGTGACCTGATTCTCACGAAAGTGTTACCCTGATTCATGATTTTACCAATAGACGAGGGGGAGCATATTAAGGAAAAAAATTTAAGTGTTCCCGTCATATCGCCCGCCCCTCCCCCATATATGTTATCTCACCCCACCCTTATATATGAGGGTCATTGTTTCTCAATATCTCCCCCCTCCCCTATATATGATATCTTTCTCCACCCCCATGACACCCTTATATGAGGATGGGGGTGGGAGGAGATATCATATATGGGGGAGAAGGAAGATATCGAGGAAAACATATTAAGATATCCCTTATATCTCACCCACCCCACCCTCATATTAATAAGTTATCCTTGATATCTCCCCAACCCCACCCTCGTATATGAGGTTGGGGATGGGGGGAGATATAATAATTTTTCCCTAATATCTCCTCACACCCCCAACTTTGGTTCTGAGGGGTGGGGGGTTATATCAGGAAAAAATTATTCAGTTTTCCTTGATATGTTAGGTTATAAAGGTGGGGGTTGGGAGAGATATCAGTGGAACATTACCTAGTTATGAGGGTAGGGATGGGGGTGGATATTTGGGAAAAATTATTAATTTTTTCCATAGGGGATTCACCTTTTTGACCAACATATTATCACATTCATTCATAAAGGGGGTTTTAAAATTATGAAAAATAGAGCCAATATACTATAGGTATTGGCAAGGGGGTTACAGTATATGGGGGGGTTTATAAGTATTGGGGGGTATAGAAATGGGTATTTTGTAAATATAAGATATATATAGTAAAAATATGGTTTTTTAATTATAAATAAATAATGTGACAGGGGTTCAAAAAACAAATTTTGGGATGTATTTATCAATATCTAGTGAAATTAGAGGCATTATTTAATATCCCAAGAATTTATGTGTTATGTCACAAGTTCACTTAGTGGAGACTCCATGAGTTTTCCCTAATATCTTAAGTTATGAAGTTGGGGGTTGGGGGACATTTCTTCCCCCTCCCCCATATATGATATTTCCCCCCACCCCATTTTTTCTTGATATCTCCCTACACCCCCACCCTCATATGTGTAATAATTTATCCCTGATATCTACCCCCACCCTATTGTTTTCTCATATCTTCCCCCACCATCATATGGATATAAGGAGATATCAAGGAAAAATTAATAATTTTTACATGATATCTCCTCCCACCCCCACCCTCTTAATATAATGGTGGGGGTAGAGGGAGATGTAAGTTTTCCATAATATCTCCTCCCACTTTTTGTATTAATTTTTCCCTAATATTTCCCCCCACCCCCACCTATTAATTTTTCTCAAATATCTCCCCTTAATTTTTCCCTAATATCTCTTCCCACCGCATGTATTAACTTTTCCCTAATATCTCCTTCCATCCCCACCCGGACCTTCACCCTTGTGAGGGGATATATTAGGGAAAACTTATTAATATTTCCCTAGTATCTCCACCCACCTAGGTTTTCCTAATATATCCCATAAGCTAGGTGTTTTACAACTAGGATGGAAGATTTTTCTATGTCTCTTTGTTTTTCAAAAGCTTATATTACCCTTTTCTTTGAGCTTAATAAAGTATATTTTGAACATTGGTGTGTTGTTATTAAAGTCATGGTTTCAATCTCTTTGTTGTATAATCCCTCTTAGATACAAACAATTTTGACAATGGAAAAAATTTAATAAAGATTTAAACCTCTAAAAATGTTTGCACCTTCGAGAGATTTGTTCATCTTAACACTTTATAAATCTAAAATTATAATGAATTTTGAATACTTAAAAATAAATTTTAAACATTTGCAATCAATTTTTATCTTTGAGAAATTCGATACATGAAAACAACTTATAAACATCCACAATAAATTTTCATCTTTGAGGGATTCGATCATCTTAGGGAATAAAAAATCCAAAATTAAGAGATCGTTTGAACCCTTGAAAATAAATTTCTTTATATTTTAACTAAAGTAGACATTAAAAATTAAAAAAAATAAAAACCTACCCAATATTAAATTAAATTGTAAAATATATCTTTAAACACACATTTAAATGAAACAAAATTTAAAGCCTACATATTTATTTTACCTTTTTAAAATACATAAATCAAAATATAATGTAAACATAACAATTAATTTGATTTACCCAATAACAATGAAAACAAAAGAACAAAGATATTGGAATGTAAAGCACTTCAAAAATGACAAACCAAAACATTAAATCTTCGACCCAAATATTACCTATACTCATGAGCCTTACTTTTTAACGTCATTGTTGATTTCATTGTTTGTTTTCCATGGCTATACTTGAAAATCATGTTTTATGTATCCCATCATAGAAAACAACAAGAATATATATATAATCACATAAGATATAATTGGACATAAACATTTTAAATTGTTTTAAATGTTTTTTTTAATCAAAAAAATATTTAATTATATATATATATATAACTAATTATGGTTTAATTATTTAATAAAATTTATAATTAATAATACCTAATTACATTATTTTTTATTAATAATATTTGTAGTCATATTAATTAGTTAATATAAATACTGAAATTTGTTTCTTGTTTTTAATATTTTAATATATTTGTCAACAAAATTTTGATACAAATTTAAAATTAGATTAATAATTCACAACTAATAAAGATAAGTTTTAATAATCAGTAAATCATACTCTTTCACATTTTCCCCCGAGTTCCAACACAATATCAAACTTTGAATCCAAAAATTTTAATAGGTCTTTGGCTTTGTTGTGTACATATCCCTCCCCAATTACCTCACCTCTAAAAAAAAATACTAAATAAACCAACCTTTTAAATTATGTTTTATTTTAGTTATAGAAAATATACTTTCACTCATATGAAAATGATCTTATGTTTTCAACAAATTTAGAATTATTTTTATAATTAATAATCGATGATAAACACCCATTACTTAACATTTAATGCTCTGTATATTAAAATATACACATAAAACATTATCACATAACATTTAATACTTAATACTCACCATAACGCACATTACATGTAACACCTTATTTTCCCCTAAGAATGTAATTATGTACAAACTTCATATATTAATGTAATGAGGCATGTAATTATGTTTTGATTTAATATAAACACCCAACCATTGATTGAGACGGAAAAACCTTGACAGTATCGACCATGATACATCAAAGGAAATTGATGAGGAAGACACTAATTCCATAGTTGAATAGTTGATTGAAGTGGTGCAAACATAAAACTACACCTACCAACATACCAGATGTATATGAAAACCACATGACCATTAAAAGAAGTCACAGAGGTGGTTGGAGCAGTTAATGATTGTTGGCAATTGAACCATGCATAGAGAAAGGTTGATTGAAAAACTGGAAAGGGGGAACCATGGAACCGCCCCTTCAAATTGAGAATGGTAGACTGTAGGTCATTTCTATAGGAAGCCACAGAGATCCCAAGGAGATAGAAAATAAGAAAGGAGTTGGGAAACATGAACACATGGTAAAGACACACAAGAGAAGAGGTGCAGAAGATCAAGAGGAGAGCAAAAAAAAAGGGGAGAGAAAAGAGAACATAGGTTTGGAGGTTCTTATTGAGGAAGAAGAAGGAAAAATAAGAGCTTTCTGAAGGAAAAAAGGAATTTTCTCTGAGTTGATGATGATCACCCTGAATAGAGAAGACCTGGACAAAAAATAGGAATTTTCTATGGGTCGTAGCTTGGTGCTTACTGGATAGAAAATGACACCAGTAAGGGGAGTTATCTAAGGGACCATAGAGTAGAGAAGGGACTCCCTTGTGTAGAGGAAATTTAGTTGAGAAACCACTCGATAAGCCTCTGGAGACCCGAAGCTCAATGGGAAGTGGAAACTTTTGATATGTCAGAGGAGGAAGGAGAGTAACCTTCCTGGATCATCGCAAACTTGGAACCCTACTGAGTAAGTTTCCTCGGTTGTATCATGGCTTGGAACAGGGGTGGCATGTTGTAGGAAGTTACTCTATGGAAAGGCCTAAGGTTGGGAGGAAAGGCATCCTCTCTCAGTCATTCGAATTTGGAAATTTCCTTACCAGATAAGTGTTTATCTTTATTGGAACTGCTTATGAATGATGTATTTGTATGCTTTGTATGCATGTGTAACTATCTGAATCTAAAAGAAAACTAATTTGTTAATAATCCATAGTTTGAATGCACAAAAGTCAAGACATGTTACAATGTTTGTTATTGAGAGGACGACCATGAAAATGAATAAGTATGGACTATGCGTACTTGAGATTTCCACATTCTTGTATGGAGAGCCTACAAATCATGCAAGATTTTCCTTTTTAGTTTTAATAAATTGTAATGGCCTTAGAGTGGTTTCAAACCCTTGAAAATTAGGACTGAAGTTCTGAAGAACTCAAGAAATGGCTAAGTCCCCAAAGCAGTAGTTATATCACCATGAAATCTTGTATTAACCCAGGAGATATCACAACCTTCGATCATGTTAGATGATAAAGGAGAGTTCTAAACCATTGGACACGGTAGAATATTCAGAGTGGGGATTTTGGAGGGAACCCTCGATTGTCATAGACAAATCTTTGAAGGAGAGACTCCTAAGTTGAGTATGAAACATAGATATGGAAGTGGGAAAGTTTAACCTTGGTCATTGATCATCAAGGGGGGTGGGGGTGTCCCACTTAGATGGTTATGATGGAAGAGTGAGATAATGCTGACCAGGAGCACCAGCATGAAGACGCGTGTCAATAGTTGATTGGTCAACATGATGAGTGTGGGACTAGCTGGAATGGAGTTGATCGTTTTCACAGTTTACTTCAAAGGGTTCAGAGTACTCATCTAAAGGGTTCAAAGTATGACTCCAATGGAGGGAAGATCTGGACCATTGATTGGCACCAGAATAGTGATATGATCATAGTCATCAATTTTCGTAGAGGACTAACAGTATTATTGGCAAGTGGCGATGAGGGAAATGACATCACCCCAACCAACATTCTTGGAACACATATCAACATTTGTAAGATCAAAATAAATACCACGTGATGATTTGTAGACCCACCCTAGCCCACGTGCCATGACATGGATGGTGCCACGTGACAAGTAAATACTGTGCCATGTGTCACAAAGTTTTGTCCCCTTCGAAGAATATTTTCTTAGCAATGTGTGTGGCACGTGTCGTAATAGGTGGAAGATACACGTGGAAATATATGCCTAGGTGGCATGTACACGAGGGTATCAGATGTTAGATGGAAATGTTTCCATGGGATATGGAGTTGATCACTTTGAAGTAAACTTTGGAGAGTTTAGAGTACAACTACAAAAGGTTCGGAGTTCCACTCATAAGAGTTCATGTAAGACTCCAAAGAGATTATTTGGGTCGTCAACCAAAGAAAGGCGAGATTTAATCTCAGTCTAATCCATATTATTTTGAGAATGAAATAAAGGTAGAGATATAAAAATGAAATATACATAGATATTGAAATAAACACAGAGATACAGTAATGCACAAATTTATTAATGAGAGAAATGTACAAAAACTATAAAATTACAGAGTGAATGGTGGCAGCTTATATCTAAGAAGAGATGTGATGGATATTATCATTCACAAGAAGAAGAAGAAGAAGAAGAAGATGATGATTTTTACAATGAGTCTCTAGAGGCCTTTTTATTATAAATAAAATTCAAAACCATAACCCCGAAAGATTAAATGCCAAAAGGTTTGTGAGCCTCGATGGGGGTAGTTGATACGTCAACTTCCCAAGGGTGTAAATTTTGCATATGATCTTTGTTTGGGGCGCACAATAGCTCATTATAAAGGTATATATGAGGAATACACATTGTTCATTCACACTCTAGAAAATTTCAATATTGTGACTATGGTAGGCCCAAAAAACATTGTTTAGGGCCTCAAAATGGGCCTAGAATTTTAGGACCCAACAAGCTATAGAAAAAATTCCAAGGTGTAAACCCTGTTTTGAGCTAGTGGAATAGGAGGGTGGAAACCAATTTATACCTAGATAATTCTTCCCTCCTTAGGAAAAAATGGTATCCATTTCATCAATCCCCAGGGAATATTTTGTTGAATATGAATCTTGGTAAGTTGCTTGTCTTGTTGAAGAAGTTGTTCTACTTAACTTGTTGAAGGCTCTTATGAACCTATTGTTGGAGGGGTTGGATCCATTTAACCAGTCTAGCTGCATGATCTATCTTAGGGGGAGGACTCTATTGCAAAATATGCAACATGAATAATATGAATGGAATTATTATAACTGTGGAGGCACCCCCATAGGTGCAGTAGGAATATATTGGTTCTCTTCTACAATCTTGTTGATATGCTTCTGTTTTATAAAAGGGTCTTGGGATGAGGCTGTAGTGGTTGTAGTGTCCTTCTCTTCTGACTATATTGTGAAGAGGATAAACTTTGCAATATGATATATTACTTTGTGGCACTTTTTTTTCAGGACAATAGTCAAAAATACATCTGCTATCTTGTAGAGATGAACCTCCAAAGTAACAATGATACTATGGGGTCGAGACTCATAAACATCATGAGGCTTCCACACATATGATCTCCTTAATAGAACATCATATAATTCCAGTGGGAAAACATCACACATTACCTCATCCTTGAAAGGCTTGATGTCACATGACAAGAGGCATTGTTGGTTAACATGAAGATCTCATCCCTAGCGAAGCCATAAATGTTGTATGGATGCGGGCATGGCATTGTTGGAAAATCCAACTTCTTGACAACCTATTATGAGATGAGGTTTTGTTGGTTTCTACTATCAACAATAAAATGAAATGGTGTCCCCTTCACCCACATATGTAAATGGAAAAGGATGCCCCCCTCCTTAGGATCCTCTGTTTCTTCTGGTTGGATTGTTACGGTCATGATAGTAGAAGTGGGTTTTGCATCAATTATTTGTCTCCTTTTATTATTGTTTGAATCAGAGTTTGATTATGGGCTCGGTTCTGTTTCTTTGAGCTTGACTACCAATGAAATTTTTGAGTGACATTCATCAGTGTTGTGCTAGGGGATGTTGTGCTAGGGGATTTTGTGGAAGTAGCACCACTTCCCAATGTCCTTCTTCATCTTCCCATTGCTCTTATTTTAATGTGGCTTGGACTAGTTGTCTTGAAGTTGGCTATTCAATGGATTAGGGATTCCTTTACCATTCTTTGCTTGTTGAGTAAATGCAAACCCAAATTCCCACTTGTTCTGGTGCTTAAATTTCTTCTCGATTTTGATAGCATATCAATAAGCTTCTCCCAGTGATGAGATGTCTAGAAACTCCATTTCGGTTTGGATGTATCTATGTATTTCCCCGTGGTATTTTAGAATCGGATTTCTCTGAGAGTTTTTGATACCCATATTGGTGCACAAGGTATGGAGGGTATTTGTGAACTACTACACTATTTGGCCCCTCTCTTGATGTAGCGTGGTCCATATCATGTACCGGTCATCATGGTTTCTCACACAATAATATTTCTCCTTGACCGCATCCATAAAAAAATTCAAAGTGGGTACGTCCCCAAATATTCTAGACTCCTTTGTGGAATTTTTCTCCCGATAAGTTTACCACCAATATTTAACATGGGGGAGATCCTTAAGGAGTGAAAAGGTGATCTTTTCTTTGTCATAAAAATTGTGAATAGAGAAATAACCTTCTAGAAAATTTAACCATTTTTCCAAAGCATCTGCATCAATATGACCTTCAAATACGGGAATATCAAAATTAGCGTGTACCTTGAATGAGGCAATGTCTCCAAAGAGACTACTTGATGAAGAAGTGCATGTTATTGTCGGCAATCGTTGAAGGATTTGGGAAAAATTCTCCAACATATTGTTCCTTTGTTGCGTGGGGGATTCCATGAGAAACAACTTGATGGGATCATATGCTCCCTCATCTCTCTTATTTTATTTCATGGGAGGTCACTTGGGCTGGAGAGACGGTTTTCCTCAAGTGAAACTAGCTCAATACCTAACTCTATATACCCTGACCTTGTTGGGGACATGCACAAGAAATGAAAAGGAGTATCCTTCTCTGGTACCACTGATCTAGATTATTTTTAGAATGAAATGAAGGAAGAGATATAAAAATGAAATATACATAGTAAACAGAGAGATACTGTAATGCACAATTTTTATCAATGAGAGAAATGTACAGAAACTGTAAAATTACACAGTTAATGACTCTCTAGAATGGTGGAAGCTTATCTCTGAGAAGAGATGTAATGTCTACACTCATTCACAATAAGAAGAATATGATGATGGTGATGTTTTCAATGAGGCTCTAGAAGGAATTTTTAACATAAATAAAATCCAAAACCCTAACCTCAGAAGATGAAACGCTATAAGGTTTGTGGGCCCCGATGGAGGTAGTTGATACATCAACTTCCCAAGGGAGTAACTTTTGCATACAATCTTTGTTTGGGGTACACGATAGCTTGTTGGAAAGGTATATACGAGGAATACACATTTTTCCATTACACTCTGACTAATTCCTATAGTGTGACTATGGCGGGCCCAAAAAAACATTGTTTAGGGCCTCAAAATGACCCCAAGAGTTTAGGACCCAAAAAGCTATAGAAAAAATGCCAAGGTGGAAACCCCTGTCTTGAGCTAGTGGAATAGGTGGGTGGCCACCGATTTCTACTTGGATCGCATTCATAGGTTTCTATGGATCCCACTTTATTCCTTTGTACAATATAGAAAAGGTGGGAGTTAACCATCATGCTAATAGAGACTTTGAAATAATGAGAGCCATAGATTACTTAACTTCAAGAGTGGTTATATATACTGGAGTGAGAAGTTGATTCATAGGGCTCAATGGGCCTGGTGGCATGTGCCACATCAATTCCACATCATATTGTGTTAATGACAGGGTGCCACATGGATTTCCACGTGGCAATGAGATGGACCTTAGCCAATGAAAACCCAAGAACTTTGGAAGACCATAAATTTCGATCCAGAGCTCAGTTTTGAGCTAAATTACAATCGTTGGAAATATTTCGACGAGAAGAAGATGTCAATGATGTCAAAGAGGGATTTTGAGATGGTTAAGGGAAGAAAAACTTTAATACCCCATTCCCTTGAAATTTTCTTTAGGGGGGTTGGGTGTGTTACAGAGTGGTATCAGAGAAGAGTTAAAACTCTAGACTTGAATGGGACACCAAGACTAGATAAGACTATTTAAAAAGGATTTTATGTTGTAAGGAATGCAAGTTTTTAAAATACTAACATAAAATTCTAATGATCATTACTTTTTCGACTCAAGATGAATTGAGATATCACAGAGGTGAATGTTGCAACGCAATATGGACAACACCTCACACCTCAAAGACAAAGAGTCTAATGGTTAGAGGGATAGAGAACCCATCCAGATTTGATGGCCACTATGAGAAGTTTGAAGGAAGATAATGAGATCCCATGCCAAAAAGAAAAGTTGAATGTAGTTCTACTACAGAGTCTATCCAAAATTCAAAAACATCTACAGCAAGGCCCTAGCAATGTAGAGTTACAGCAATCAGAGAGGTTCTTCGGATGCACAAAATCATGTATTGGATCACAATGATACGAGAAGGATATATTCCAAAAGGAAGCATCAAGGTGACAAGAAAGGAGAATCGATTGGATGAATTTCCACAGAGTCCTCTAGCCAGAAGACTATTTCAGTAGGGCAGTCCAACAGCAACATGAAATCCATCATTTGTAGGAACAGAAAGAGAAATAATTCTCATAGTTTTCAGACTGAAGAATTCAAGGATAATCCTCCTACCTTTTTTGGAGAGATAAATATAGGATAAGAATTCAAAGCATGGATATTTGGTTTGAAAAATTACTTTAGAGTACATAATTATTCCAACAATACCAAGGAAAGTATTGTAGTGTGGAACATGAATGGAGGGGCTTCCATTTGGTGGGAATACCTCAAGGAAATCAAAAGGATAAAGGAAAGAAAATTGGCATGGAAATAGTTTGAGAAATACTTTTGTAAATATTACCTATTTGAAAAGTATTATGATGAAAAGATAAAGGAATTCCATGAGCTCAATTTGGGACAGCTTACCTTGGATGTGTATGCAAAAATACTCATGGATTTGTTGAGGTATGTTCCCTACCTTAAGGATGAGAATGAGAGAATCCATTGTTTTCTCAGTGGGTTACCATAGTCCTACCAAGATCAAATTGAGTTTGACAAACCCAAGACATTGGAAGAGACCATTTGGAAGGCCAAATGCTATTACGATCAGTCTAAGCATAAGCATGAGTCTTCCAAAGATTGGAAAGGAAAGGAAAAGAGTGGATTCCATAAGAAAGGGTTCAATTATTTCCCCTGCAATAATTATGGGAAGGATGCACAATTGGGTCATCCAAGCAAGAGTGTGCATCAAGAAAATTTCCAATCTCAAAGTAGGAATAAACCAATAGAGTAGGCAAGGGAAAGAGCAAAGGATCCCAAGAAAGGACCTTTTCAATGTTGGGGATGTGGAGAGTCACATCTGTTGATAGATTGTCCCCCACTGGAATCATGACAATCGAAGATATTATAATGTGTTGAAGGAAGAAAGAGTGAATGATGTAGCCAGGAGCATGTCAAGAATCTATGCAGCCATAGAAAATCGGCAAGCAGACCACCAAGCTTATGTGGTGTAACTAGAAGGTATTGTTGTTGAATGACCAATCTCTATTTTAATTGACCCGGGATATAATTTTAGTTATATTTCACCTCGATTGTTTGAGGCATGTTCATTACAAATAAATAAGCACACCAAAGCATGGTTAGTTCAATTAGCCACTAGGACAAAGAGGAAGGTGGTAGAAGTAGTTGAAGTTTATCTAATTGGGTTGGATAGATTTAGGAACCAAGTGATTTTGAATATCCTACCCCTAAGTTCTTATTATGTGATGTTGGGCATGGATTAGTTAACTTCCCATAAGGAAAAATTAAACTATTATGATACAAATTTAGAATGTGAAGATGAGAAGGGAAATACAAGAATTTTACAAGGCATTCAAAAGCCAGTCTCCATGAGGAAAATATCATCATCATAGCTTAAGAAGTTTAGCAGACAGGGGTGTCCCTTGTATGCCATAAAAGTATTAAAATCGGTAGAAGGCAAGGATCTTAAGTATGAATATCACCCAATGATATGGGAGTTAATAGATGTGTTTCCTGAGGAAGTGAATGGATTACCTCCGAAAAGAGATCTTGAATTTTCAACCGATCTCGTCCCTGGAGCAGTGCCAGCATCGAGAGTTCCTTACAGGATGAGTACTCCAGAGTTGGTGGAACTAAAAATGCAATTGAAAGAAATGTTGAACAAGGTTTAGATCGGGCCGAGTGTGTCTCCATGGGGAGCACCGAGCTTGTTTTTCAAAATTAAATATGGTACCTTGAGACTATGCATCGATTATAGGAAGATGAACAAGATGACCATCAATAATAAATGACCTTTTCCTAGAATAGATGATCTCTTTAATTAGATCAGAGGGGATACAATTTTATCCAAGACAGATTTGAGGTCAGGATATCACCAAGTTAGGAATGAAGATGAGGACATCCAAAAGACATCCTTAGGACAATGTATGGGTACTATGTGTTTGTTGTGGTTCTATTTGGGATTACAAATGTACCAACTACATTCATATGTTGGATGAATAGTGTGCTCAGCAAGTATTTAGAAAAGTTCATCTTAGTATTTGTGGACGACATTTAGGTGTATTCCAAGAACAGAGAGGAGCATGAAGAACACCTCAGAATGGTGTTATAGGTGTTAAGAGAACACTAGTTGTGCACTAAGTTCAACAAGTGTGATTTATTTAAAAAGGAAATACAGTATATAGGCCATGTAATCTCAGTTGAAGGAGTGGCAGTACACCCTGCAAAGATCCAAACAATCATTGATTGGCCTACCCCTAGAAATGTGATAGAAGTGAGATCCTTCATGGGATTGGATGGATATTATAGAAGGTTCCTCAAGGGATTATCCAATATCGGTAACCCTATTACTTCATTGAAAAGGAAAGGGAAGACGTTTTTGTGGTCACCAGAGTGCAAATATAGATTCCAACAACTGAAGAAGTTATAGACTAATTCCCCTATGTTGAATATTGTAGACCCAGAAAAAGACTTCCCGGTCTACACATATGCTTGTAAAGAAGGGCTTGATGGAGTTCTCATACAATCTGGACAAGTGGTTTGTTATGAATAACATAATATGAAATAACATGAGAAGAAGTATGTCACCCACGACCTGGAACTTGCAACAATTGTACATGTGTTGAAGATGTGGAGACATCACCTTCTCAGGAGGATATTTATCCTCATGACCGACCAATGTGGTATAAAGTATTTATTTGACCAGTCGAGTTTGAACACTATACAGACCAGGTGGATGTCAGTGATCAATGAGTTTCATTTTGAAATAAAACACATAAAAGGAAAATATAATAAAGTATCTTACGTGTTTAGCTGAAGTGTTCATACAGTACACTTAGCATCATCAAGTGTAGGAGAGTCTGACATTCAGCAGAGGATTAAGACCCTCTTACAGGAAGATGATTTCTTCAATCAAGTGAAGGATAGGTTAACAAGAACCTAGGGAAAATAGGTATGAAGGATATAAACTAAGGGATGATAATCTACTTCTATATAATAACAGGTTGTATGTGCCTAGTTCAATGGATTTGAAGCGCTTGATTATGGATGAATTCCATAGGAGAGCATATGTAGTTCACCCTAGTTACCAGAAAATGGTAAGAACAGTTAGAAAGATGTATTATTGACTTGGGATGAAGCAAGACATTGCTCACTACATTGTAAAGTGCTTGGAGTGCCAACAGGTAAAAGTCGAGCATCGACATCTTGTTGCACTATTGCATCCTATACAAATACCAGAATGGAAATGGGAAGTGATTTCCATGGATTTTATTAGAGGTTTACCAAAGACAATCAAACAACATGATGCAATTATGGTTTTAGTAAATAAATTGAGCAAGGATGCTCATTTCATTCCCATCAAATATAATTATAAAGCCATAGATGTTGCCAATTTTTTTATGAAAGAAATATTCGTATTGCATGATTTTCCTAAAACCATCATTTTAGACAGAGACACTAAGTTCACCTTGAATTTCTGGAAAATATTATTTGCAAGTTTAGAAATGCAATTGGAATTTAGCATGACCTATCATCCTTAAACATATGGTCAAACCAAAAGGGTGAACCGAGTGTTAGAAAACATGTTATAGATGCAAGTTATGCATCAACCCAAATAGTGGGAAGAATATCTACCTTTGGTAGAGTTCGCATACAAAAATGGTTATCAAGAATCATTAAAGATTGGTCCATTTGAGGTTTTGTATGGTATAAATTGCAGAGTTCTAATTAGTTAGGATAATCTAGTGGAAAAAATCACACTTGGACCTGAATTGTTGAAAGAAATGGAACAAGAAATAGATAAGATAAGGAAGATCCTGAAGATTGCCCAAGATAGAAAAAACAACTATGATGATAGCAAAATAACCCCCAAAGAATTCAAAGTAGGATACCATGTGTATCATCAGGTGAAACTCATGAGAAGCTCCTTGACAAATGGGGATGTGTGCTAGGTTGGATCCCTGATATTGTGGGCCATTTTAAATATTATAGAGAATAGGACTAGTAGCATACAAGCTTGTTTTACCACCTACTATTAAAGCACATAATGTATTCCATGTGTCTTTGTTAAATAAATATGTACATGATTCTAATCATGTTATTGATTGGAATGTAATACAAGTGGAACAAGAGGGAGAGTTCCATCCAAAGATTAAATGCATCCTGGATAGGAAAGAAACAATGATCTAAAGTTGATCCATCATACAGGTCAAGGTGCAATGGAAGCACTTTGGAGTAGATGAAGCTACATGGGATCTAGAAGATGCCATGAAAATGGCATACCCATATTTGTTTAATGTATAATTGTATGTACATGTTGTTTTAAACACTGAGGACGGTGTTTATTTAAGGGGGAGGGGAATTTAACACTTCATTTTCCCCCAAGTCTATAACTATGCACAAACTTCATATATTAATGTGATGAGGCATGTAATTATGTTTTTATTTAATACAAAAAACAAACCATTGACTGAGAGGGAATAACCTTGACAGTATTGGCCATGATACACCAAAGGAAATTGATGAGGCAGAGAATGATTGAACAGTTGAGTGAAGTGGACTTGAGATGCACTAGTGAAGAAAATAGGAAGCTTGCATAACAAGATAATTGTTCTTTCAAACATAAAGCTACACCTACCAACATACCAGACATATATGAAAACCATGTGACCATTTATATAAGTCATATAGGTGGTCGGGGAAGTTAATGACTATTGGAAGCTGACCCATGTAGAAAGAAAGGTTGATTGAACCACTGACAGGGGGATACCACAGAGCCTCCCCTTTAGACTAGGAATGGTAGACTGCAAGTCACATCTATAGGAAGTCACAAAGATACCAAGAAGATATAAAATAAGATCAGAGAAGGAAAACATGAACACATAAGAAAGACACACAAGAGAGGTGGTGCATAAGACCCAAATGCGAGAAAGCAAAGGGAGAGAACGAAGTGCATAGGTTCATAGGTGATGATTGAGGAAGAAGAGGGAAAAGGAATATAGTTTTGGAGCAAAACATGAAGTTTCTCTGAGTTGTTGATGATCACCCTGAACAGAGAATACCCGATTCCTGAGCTGGAGATTATTGGGCTGCAGCTTGGTGCTTATTGGACAAAAAATGGCACCGGTAAGCAGAGGTCGCTAAGGGATTTTTGAGAAGAGAAGGGACTCCCTTGTGCAGAGAAAATACATTTGAGAAACCACCTGATAAACCTATGGAGACTTGAAGCTCAATGAGAGGTGACAACATTTGTTGTGTTAGAGGAGGAAGGAGAATAACCTTCATGGATCATCACAAAATTGGAACCCTACTGAGCCAGTTTCCTTGGTGGTATCATGGCTTGGAACGGGGGTGGTGTGTTGTAGGAAGTTACTCTATGGAAAGACCTAATGTTGGGAGGAAATACATCATCTCTCAATTAGTAGGATTTGGAAATTTCCTTACTAGATAAGTGTTTTTATTTTTGGAACCACTTATGATTGATATATTTGTATGCATTTGTAAATGTTTGAATCTAAAAGGAAACTGAGTTGTTTATAATCCATAGTTTGAATGCATGAAATTTAGGACATGTTACAATGTTTATTATTGAGTACACGATCATGAGAATGAATAAGTATGGACTATGCGTACTTGAGCATTTCACATTATTGTATGGAGAGCCTGCAAATCATGCAAGATTTCCCCTTTTAGTTTTAATAACTTGTAATGGCCTTGGAGTGGTTTTGAACCCTTGAAAATTAGGAATGAAGTCCTAAAGAACTCAAGAAATGGCTAAGTGCCCAAAGCGGTGGTTATAACACCGTAAAATCCTATACTAACTAAGGAGAGACCAAAACTGTCGATCAGGTTAGATGATAGAGGGAAGATCTAAACCATTAGACATGGTGGACTGTTCAGAGTGGGACTTTTAGAGTGAAAATGTGAGCGTCATAAAAACATATATGAAGGAGAGACTCCTAAGTTGAATATGAATCATATATCTAGAAGTGGGAAATTTTAACTTAAGTCGTTGATCATCAGGGGGGGTTCCCACTTAACTGGTGATGATGGAAGAGAGAGATGGCGCTAACCAACAATGCCAGTATGAAGACATGTGTGAATATTCGATTGGTCGATATGATGAATGTGGGACTAGTTGGATTGGATTTGACCATTTTTGGAGTTGACTCTGAAGGGTTTGGAGTACTCCTTTGAAAGGTTTGGATTACTCCTCTAAAGGGTTCGAAATATGACTCATATGAATGGAATATATGGATCATTGATCGGCACCGAAATGGTGATATGATCATAGCTTTCGATATTTTTGAAACTACCAACTAATTTCCCATGTGGATGCATGCACACCGTATCAACTAAAAATGGAATGTGCATGCATGCACACTACAGTGATCAGTTTGTGTAACCGGTTGATCAGGTTGTAACTAGTTTGATTAACCGTCTAACAAATCCTATATATCTAGCATACTTGTAGAGGTGTAAAAAATAAATGTAGTGTAGTGCAGTCTGTGGGATGAGAGTGTGAAGAAGATTGTAAGCTTGTAATTAGACTCTTGTAATTATCCCTTGAATAATAAGAATAGTGATTATCATTGCCTTGTGGTTTTTCCCATAGAAGGGTTTTTCCACGTAAATCATTGTGTTCATTGTGTGATTGGTGTTCTCGATTTTTTTCTTGTCAATAATCTTGTTGAGTTTATGCTTACACTTCCCAAAAAGTGTTATTAGAGAAAGTGATCCAAGACAAGCTGAGAAAATCTACATGAATTAGAAGAGAGTCGTTGTGAGAGATCTGGCGTGTTGAAGAAAGAAGGAGGGCACGGGCCTGCAGAACCTGCGAGTGGAGAATTCAATCCATGATCCTAGTGTTGGGAATATTGGAGTTTGTTAAGCGGGGGGGGGATTATTATTTTCCCTAACGCTCCCTAAGTCATGTTGGAGGGGAGTTAGTTAGTCTCACACTACTACATATTGAAAAATTTGCGATGGAAGTACTCTTTCATCGCAACATGCAAGAGAAAAAGTTCATTTTTTCTAAATCTATCCCGTATTCGTCGCAATCTCGATGCCTGCAGTTTGAATAAATTATTATGGTCAATGTTCATCCCAAGAGAGACGACTTTATAGTGTCCATCGTTCTTGCGACTAACTTTGACCATAATAATTTAGTTAAAATTTACCGTTGAAAATGACCTAAAATAAATAGGTGGAAAAAAACTATTTTTAGGTCACTATCGTCGCCATTGCGACGATAGTGGCCTAAAATTGGCCTACAAATATTTGATGATTTAAATATGTTGCGACAATATTTCTATAAAAACGATGGTTCCGAAAGGGTATTTTTGTGTGGAAAAATGTCGCAGAATGTTGTTAGAGGTGGGGAAAAAAGTAAAGTGGGTGAAAAGGGTGATGGTAGATGTTATTGCCCTTGTAAAAAATGTTTCCACAGACATCCCGTAATAATTATAATAGCAACAGCTACAAATAATTGTAGGAAATATGGTCACATTGATGGAAAATTGAATGAATATCGTCCCATGGTAATTAGCTATATATTCATTATCTTTTTTTATTTTGTCAATTTTATATAAAATTATATATATGTATATATATTGTTTGAATGTTTGTTATAGTATACACTAATGTTGCATGATTGTTTGTAATTATAAAGTTAGAGTTGCCCTCTAACTTTCCGCAGAGTATTGCACCAAGTATTAGTAGAAATGATGTTGTACAAGCTGAGGAACATCATCATGACCAAGAAAATGAGGATCTCATGGAAAAAGATGATGGGACAAATCAAGTTAATGATCCCATGGAAGAATATTATAGGACAAATCAAATGATCCAAGATTTGTTTTTGTAGCTGGATGACGATGGGGAAAATGCTGGTATTTATGATGAACCTCTATTAGAAAAGGCAAATAAACGACTTTATGAAGGATCAAGAGAAAATCTTCTCTCCACTACATTGT
>SNQJ01S0009508.1:113914-125730 GCA_010110895.2 Picea sitchensis
CGTACGTTTCCCATCCTTACCCTTTGAGAAAGTTTGGTTTTGGCACCTCAGTTCCAAGAATGATCACGGTGAAACCGTAGCTGGAAGGTTGCTGGGGAAGTTGGTTACTGAAGTTTAGGTAGTGGCCCCTTTCTTGTTCCTCTTCTCCTTACTGAGGTTATCATCCTACTTCATACTTCACAACATTCGTCTTCATTTTTGCATGTAAGCCAATTGAAATCTAGGCCCTGGTTGAATCTATCCTCTGGTCTGCAGTCTATATTCGAAAGTGGACACCTTGTTAGACTTGAGCGAATATTTTTTTCTTTACTATGACTGTCAAAATAAAATTCTTTATCCTCTTCAGGTATCACTTGAATCTAGAATCGCTTGCAAGGTCGCAGCTTAAATCAAGCCAACCATTGTCTTGGGAAATGGATCGATCAGTAACCCTAAGATGAATTTTCTCATCAACGACGAGACCCGGAATATCTAGAACCTAGATCCGACCTCCACTAATTTTTGTTAATAGATTAGAGGCTATAAGGTTTCACTATATAAAAAGGATAGGCACACTGTTAAGCCAATCTCATCGCCCTAACCTTTATTACCTTTTAAAAGAAAAAGAAAAGAAAATTGTTGCGTTGTTTTATTGATTTGGTTGTTGGGTGAACTGGGCATTGTAAATCTCTTTGGGCGACGTCCTTATTTCCAACCTGTAGATGTACATGTTTGCATTTTCTGCCCTTTTAAATCCTCACATTCTGGGCAGTAACCTCTTACTGGTCTACATTCCCTTGTATTGTCGAAAAATTCCTTGCACTGTCGTGGTTTACCTCTGCGCATTCGCCTCTGCGCCTGGGGAGAATAATTCACTCTTGGAGAACCTCATGACCATACCCAACTCTTGATTGGAAATTAAGTAATATATATATATATAATAAATAGAAACCAGAAGATTATTTCTGCGCTGCTGTTTGGTAAAGGTAAATTCCAAGTTACTTATTGAGCCTTGAAGTCGCTGTTGTGTAATCGTTGTTGCGTTTTGTTTAATATAGGTGATTCCCACGTCTTTTCCTGGGTTGGTTTAGGGTAACGTCGTATCATCCTTCAGCGTTAATGCTTGAAGCATGCCTGCGTTCCACCGTTTTCTTTTATTGTTGGCCGTAGACCTTTAGACATCGCCTGAGATTTCATTTAGGAACTGGCAGCGTCCCATGCCAAAACAATCGCCACCCCGAATAAAAGGATTCCCCCCTTAACTGCAACCCTCAGAACGAGGAGATCCGGATTAATGTACCCTGCTTAACATGTAACCTTATTCACCTGCGTGCCTTGGAAGAATGAACTGGGCGTAGCTGACAAACTGGATGTGCGTGCGTTCATTTGGTTTAATTTATATCCTTTATTCACCTGCGTGCCTTGGAAGAATGAATTGGGCGTAGCTGACTGACTGGATGCGGGTGTGTTCATTTGGTTTAATTTATATCCTTTATTCACTTGTGTGTCTTGGAAGAGAGTCAACTGGGCGTAGTAACTCACTGGTTGCGCGTGCGTTATTTTGCTTTTGTTACTCGGAGAGGACCCTCTTTACCCTTAGGGTTAATTACTATGAGTGAACTGCTACACATTTAAATTGAATGATATGGTATTTAATTTGTTGTTAATTGTCATTTAGATAATGGTTAATATAACTACAATACTGGTTAGTTTTAATTTTATGATTTTAACTACCAAGCATTGATAGTTCTAAAATAGTGGTAACCCTTTTGCATTGTTATATATGGTTAGATTGCAGCAAATTGAATGAACGTATGATAATCCGTCTGTTTTTTAAGTGTAAGGTAATGTATTACTAAGGCGTTGGTATAACATTTATGATGATACTAATATCGAGGGTAAGACAAATGTTAATGGAAGGAATGACCTTATAATTTTATTGGGAACTAGTTAGTGGATATGCAAGTCATTTATTGCAAATGTATATTTAAGTTCTATTATGAATTTAGTAGGTAAAATTAGTTGACATCGTTTATGGTAGGGATATAATTATCATTTATTTGGGAATTAGTTAGTGGATCTGCAAGGGAATTTATTGCAATTGTATATTTAATTTGATTCTGCTCCAATTCCACGCAGTTGATCTCCACCGAATTATTCTCCGTGTTTTAAATTAATATTTGTTTAGTTTTCAATGATTATGCTTGTTATGGGCAATGTTAATATTAGACATTATTTTTAATACTTTTTATATGCTTAAATGTTAATGTGGTTTAAATTGAATGCAATTGACAATACTTGTTTAAATATTAATATTGATATGGTTTTACATGCAATATTAACATTGGCTTAATGGCGATGATAATACTTGTTAAATTTGCAATAATAATATTTGTTCTAATTTGCAATGTTAATGATGACAGTAGAATCACAATGTTAATTTTGGATTTATTGAATGTTTGTGATGATGTTTAATTTGCAAGGTTATTATTCGTTTAATCTGAAATGTTAAGGATAAGGTCTAAATTGCAATGCAATGTGGTTAGGTTATTCCAATGTATGGTAATAAATTGGAAGGAAAGGCAAGATAATATGGAGCATGTAAATGTTCGAGAGTTTTCCATTATGGTATGATATCGCTGCCCAATCATGGCGATTAACAGAAGAATGCAATGTGATTGTGCTTATTGCTTGTCCCTGAACTAGTGCAAAATGGCCTTATAACTAAATAATGGGGGCTGAATTTATTGGTTTTTACCTTAGGACAAGTCTTCGTCGGTTAATGATAATTAATGGAGCAATTGATCTGATTGTTGTCTTCGGGTCTCACTAGTGGTTGGTTGGCATTAGAGTCCTCCTGACTGGCGTCTCCCGTAGAGGTCATGATTGTCCTTGATTTTGTAGTACTTGGTGATATTGCATTGCGGGGTCTGTTTGTGTCGGGAGGGATATAGACACCTCTTGTAGCTTAGTATTTATGTATGTGTGTAATTCTGGTGGAAGGAATCCTGTGTCGTATCAGGAGTCTCGGGGTGTTTAAAGGCACAGTTCCACTCTTGCGACACACTCTGAGCCGTATCAGTAGTCTCGGGCTGTTTAAAGGCACAGTTTCCACTACTGTGACTCCCTAAAAGATTTATTAGTTTCAGCCTGAGCAGTCGGCCAGGAGCCTATCTAATATTCTTTCGAGAATACATAAGACTAAACGCCCTACTTTCCTGTGCAGAAATAGTAACCCTAACACCATGGATTCTTCCATCTGTGTTCTGATTGTGCAACCCCAGTATGTCTTAATGATTGTGTTGTGCGCCTTATGCCTATGGTCTTTTATGGTTGCAGTACCTGTTGTGTGCCTTGCGTCTTCTTGTTATAATCATCATGGTTGCGTCTTGTTGGTTCGAGTGGTGATGTAGAGTCAAGGGGGTTGTTTCTTCTACACTCGCGCACACACTTTAAACAAAAAAAAAAGTTTGCACCTGTATCAGAGTTGTTGTCGTAACAAGGAGGGTCGCTACACGGTCGAAATACTTTTTGGCTGAAACATATATTTTTAACAGATTCCGTTAAAAACTAGCTTTCGGCCGAAAGAATATTTCGGCCGAAAACTTGAAAATGAGACTATTTGCAGGAAACTGCAAATTCTCTCCATCTTACTTCATCTTTGGAGGTAGAAGACTCCTACAAATACTCAGAATTTAGTTTGAGAATTGATACCAACTGGGTATAATTTGTTTTCATTTTCATTGTTTTTATCTAATTTTATTTAATTTTATAAAAAAATCACTCCATAATATTTTTAGGTGAGATTATGATTCGGTGAAATGAAAAATCCATATATCTAAAAATACACAACAGAAAATTATGGAAAATTTATATTAATAATTGTTAAACTGTTCTCTTCAAAAGGGTATTTTTAGATTTTACTTTTAAGGAAAAATTAAGATAGATACAAGGTGTATAAAAACACGTGTTTAAAATCTGCAACGTTTTCATCTTGGTCAACTTAAAAAAATTCTAGAAATTATAATATTCATCCGTTGGATTCAAAACTATAATCATAATAAAATAGAGTCTCTGTAGATTGTTGCAGTATATTTCATTTCTTAAAAAAATAAGTTTAATAATAGATACATTATTGTGGAAAACAATAACTCATTATCATTCCTTTCATGTTTAAGGAACATACTGTTAAACAATTGTCAAATTGACATATCAAATCTTGAATAAAAAAATTTGAAAAATAATCATTAGAAATATAACAAAATTATTCACAAGTTTTGTTTTTAATATAAAATGAAATTCTAAATAAAAAAATACTTTTGTATGCCGAAAGTTGGAGAACTTGTGAAAATACAATTTTTTTTGTCATAAAACAAGAAAAAGTGTTACCCATCTTGATCTGGATTATTTTCGGCACGAAATGAGATCAGAGATATAATAAAGGAATGGACAGAGATATCGCAGATATTCAATAATATAACATAAATGTATCATATATGCAACCATAAACACAGATATACAGTAATACACAATTTCTATTAATGAAAGAAATGTACAGAGATTGTAAAAATACAGAGTGAAAGACTCGGTAGAATGGTGGCAGCTTATCTATGAGAAGAGATGTGACGGCTACTCCCATTCGCAAGAAGATGATTACAATGAGTCTCTGAAATCCTTTTTACAATAATCAGGAATGCCAAAAATCCTAGACATCCAAAAACCTAACCCTGGGAGTGAAGCGCCAAAAGTCATGTGGGCCCCGTTTGGGTAAGTGAGTACATCAACTTCCCGGGGTCGTAACTTTTGCATACGATCTCCGTTTTAGGTGTGTGATAGCTCGTTGGAAAGGTATCATCGAGGAGATTAATTTTGAGGGATAAATATTTCCCTCAACTATCATTGGGAACCTTTATCTCGAAAAACCTTCATTTAGGCCCTCAAAATGGCCCCGGAAGTTAAAACCTGCTAAAAATAGTAAATTGTCAAAATTGCCATAAAGTTGTTTTGAGCCAGCTGGAAAATGTGGGTGGCCACTGATATCCACTTGGATCACATATTCATGATTTTACCCATATTATTTAGTATTGTTTACTCTAAAATGTATATCAACTTTACAGCTTCAATCTTCCTACATGAGCTTATTTTTAGCTCTCCTTTCTTAACAACAAAATTATGAAAATTATACTTTAATCCCCCTTCAAGCCTACAATCATCTGAAAGACGTGAGACTTGCATATATATACAAGTTTTGTAAGGTTTAAACCATTTTCTAAAAATTGAGCTAGATAAGAGTTTAACTTTAGAGCTATGGTCAAATAAAAACAAAGAGGTCTTAAAGGAAACTGACCATGTGGTTTTGTATATATTTATCATACATCTTGATTACTGAATCAAAATTTTGTAGGATACTTCAATGCCTATACTTCAAAATGTTGCAGGATACTTCAATGCCTAAATGAATGTATATATTTATCATATTTATCATACTTCAATGCATAAACTATGATATACAATTCCTTATCTTATTTGGGGTATATTATGATTGCACCAACAAAAGTTTCAAGTGTTATGTTATCCAACTCCTTATTTGTATCAAAGGTTTTTCCATTATGTATCATGTGAAATTTTCTTTGATTTCAAATGAAATTGCAAGTTTCATTAGATTTAATATTGATGCATTACAATTCTTTCATGTCAAAGATTCAGTTACTTGGTTTTCAATTGCAATGAATTGAAAGGTTATACTTGTCTTTTCTAATGTGCATTGAAGAGACATTTCATTCCTAAATAATTTTCTAACCCCATGAATTGCCTTGGTTCAATTAAATTATCTTGGATCAACCAATTTACAACGAATTTTATATTTCTTAGGTCAATACAAAATTCACATCCTCTAACTACAAAATCCATACAAAACAATAATTGTTTTCCAAGATCATATTTGTTCATGTTGGCTTACAATTAATTGTGGGTTAATATGGCATTACCATATTACAATGTAATATGGTAATCCCATATTACATTGTAATGTGGAATTACCATATTACAATGTAATGTGGTAATCCCATATTACAATGTGATATGGTAATGCCATATTACATTGTAATATGGTATACCATATTACAATGTAATATGGTAATAGCATATCTTGCATAATTTTTTTTTAAAAACTTAATGTCATCGTCGCAATATCGACGATAGTTCATCAGAAAAAAATTGCATTTTGACCACCGTGGAAATAACGACAAACTTTCGTCGCAAGTTGCCACAGGTTTTTGTCGCACATACAACATCTTCATTGTAACTTTGGTCTTGATGAATTGATGTAATTGCTATTTCCATGGGTATTCATCACAAGTTGCTACAGTTTTTCATCGCACATACATCATCTGCATCATAAGTTTTTAACTTGTCATAAATTTTTGTCGCAATTGCGACAAAATTTCGTCATAATGGCCATGGTTGTTCATTGTACATGTGACGAGGTTTCATCGGAATTGCGATGATGCAAAGCGTTAACCGAACTTCAAGGTGGTGACACGTGGAGAGATAATTTTGTTTATGTTTCCACACACACCTAGTTCGTCGATAGAGTGACGAAATTATTTCGACGAAAAAAAAAATTGGCTTTCGTGGAAATTGCGATAAATAAGTGTAACAATATCAACGAAAAACCATCACAAATTTGGTCATATGTATTAGTATCATGTACTACTTGAATCCATTAAGGCGTTATTGTGCTAATCATGTACTACTTGACCCCATTCTGGGCCTAATCATGTACTACTTGACCCCACTTATAATCTAGTGTGGAATGAAATTTGGTAGATGAGAATTCTTGGAACCTCATGAAATGTTTGGAACCAAGGTATGGATTGAATTATACAACCTCTAGGAGGAGAAATCAAAGAAGTTTAATATAACAATGTATGCACCTTGTCACCCCTGGTGCTCTGTGTAGACTCTCCTAGAGGACCTTGTGGGTCTTTTTGTCTCCACTCTACTGATAGTAAGTGTCTTAGGATTATATTTATAACACTTGAGGCCTACCTAATAATTGGACAATGAAGTATGGCTTGAAAGAAGGATAAATCAAATAAGTTTAATATAATGTATGCACCTTGTCACCCCTAGTGCTCTGTGTAGATTCTCCTAGAGGACCTCATAGGCATTTATGTATCCACTCTATTGATATTAAGTGGCTTTGGATTAGAGTTAGAAAACTTTAGGCCTAATTAATAATCGTACAATGAAGTATTTCTTCAAAGAAAGAGAAATTAAAGAAGTTTAATATAACAATGGATGCACCTTGTCACCCATGCTGCTCTATGTAAATTATCCTATAGTAACTCATAGGCATTTATGTCTCCACTCTATTGATATCCTATATACCTATACAAAAAACCCAAATAAGAAGAGGGAAATATTTCATCAGAGGCCTTAATATGTCTGGGGTAATTTTCAGAGGCCTGCAAATTGTTATCTAGGTTGAAAGTGAGTTTAGAAGGAAGGGATTTTAGGTGAAAGTGAGTTCAAGTATCACTTCATGAAACATATTCCTCAACATGGCTCTAATGAAATTTGGGGTTGTATAGGAATTTCATCAACCTATGTCTCCGCCTATGTGGCCGCATGTCATCCCCATCAAGCTAGTCAGGAAGGGTTTCTAGACTCAAATATTACTCACACACCCACTCTATATATCTACCCATCTCGTCCTCATTTTGTTTTAATTTTCTTGGTCGAATTTTAAAGGAAAAAAGTATTAAAATACATTGTACTAGGGATAGAGTACATGATGGGCAACAATTACCTGTGAATGGGGCCAATGTTGAAATTTTTTCAAAATGTTTCGGTATGCACTGAAATTTGACATGGATAATCTGTTTGTATTCATTGAAGATATGGGAGGGTTTCCATATTCAAAAATCACTCACACACCCACTCTTTATATTCATCGTCTGTGTCATTAAAAACAACATCATGCCAATTAGGCGCATGATTTTGGTCTTGGCAAGAAGAAGGAAATATATGATATTTCATATTTAAATAATGATTTTTTACTCATATTCTTTATGGAGAAAAAGAGTACTTAGATGAGAGAAAAAATCAAAGACAAGAAATAACTGATATTGAAGATTTTGTGATTAATCAAGTAGTTATTTATCGACATTATTGCATTCCCTTATAGTACTATATGCAGGGATGTCATGCGTCTCGATCGTATTTTAAAGGAAAAAACTAAAATACATTGGACTAGGGATAGAGTACATGATGGTTAACAATAATCTGTGATTGGGGCCAATGTTGAAATTATTTCAAAATGTTTCTATATGCGCTGAAATTTGACATGGATAGATTGTTCACATGCCTTAATGATATGGAAGGGTTTCTAGTCTCAAATATACCTTGAGTGGTAAAAAAAAATTAATTGATGTAGTGGTTGTGAAAATGCCAAAAAAAATACAACCTATTCCTTAGGAACACTTGTATGTACACCATGAAAGTCGTAATACCTTGATATTTTTGTGATGCAATTTCCACATGAAGTATTCATTGTCACCATCAATCAATGCTCATATTATGATACACGACCACATTTGACTGAAGATAATGCATCGCCTTTAGTGGATCATACATATTCTATCCCTACTAGTTACTTGGGAAAACCTCCTTCACAATCGAATTATGTGGCCACTTCCACCATTCTTTTAATATCGACTCCCATAAATATTGATCCTTTGACTCCTTTTCTTGACTTAGGCTCGAATATTAAAACTATAAATTTATTCATAAGGGTAACAAATCCAATTTCACCCCTTATGTGAAAAAGTGTTGGGTCCTACTTCTTCGACCATGATATTTCCTAACGATGATAAATTATTAGAGGCCATGACCTTTTTAGATAGTCCTTAGGATAACTTCCATAATGGATCTCCTATTGAATTTCACCCTAGGTCTATCTACTCCAATACTATCATTCCCTTATACTCTATCCCTTTGGAAATATTGATCATTTTGATTCATCTCTACCAACAACACCTTTGACTTGAAGAAGATACCTTCAACTAAATTTCCATACTTAAGATTATTCATGTTTCCATCGAACAAGATGTTCTCAAACTATTTAGTTTTGACATGAAGCATGTAATATGACTTTCCATTTTTTGTTTTGGGTGTAGGACCTTGCATTGAATTATACGGTACCTATATATCATTTCATTAGCCATTTTTATATGAGGAAGGTATATTCTTGAACTTTCATATAGAATTAGGATCATTTCCCTCTGCATTGTTTCATTTAAACATTTTTCCACCTTAAAATTATCCTAGGAATATCCCTATTGAGCATTGGTACTTTATCCCATATTGTTCACTTTGAAAACATCTAATGGTGGAGCGTTACTATGATGGGTTACCCTAGAGTAGTACCATTTTCCCATTTGGCACCCATCCTAATAATATTTAGCACCAAGAGACCATGGGAATTAAGAGTGATTTGAGGAGGGGGGGGAGGGGCCATATGATATTACACCTTCACGTGTAGGTTGGATTGTTTAGTAGAGAATAAATTATTCTATAAACCAAGAGAATTTCATTCATTCATCTTTATACTCAAAGATCACTCACAGACCCACTCTATATATCGACCCATCTCGTATTTGCTTAGTTTGAATAGAACTATGACTCCTTCATATTATAAGTCAAATAGAACTATGAACCCTTCATATTATAAGTTAATATATTACATTTGACTTTAAACAACTAGTGATACTACATATCCCTTCCTCCACTCCTTTCCACATAAGTTTCATCATTTCAAATATCATTTTTCATTAATGTATAATGGATAAAGGATCCCCCTCTTAGATTATGTCCTTGTCTTCTTGGTGGAACTTTATATCTCATGCTATTATTCCACCAATGATTGATTTTTGAGTCTTTGATGGTAGAGCATATGAATCAATAAGAAGTTTTCTTAATCCCCCAATTAATTTGGGTGGTAACATTGTTTTAATTAATGTAGTGGTTGTGACAATGCCAAGAAAATCCAACTTGCCCATTAGGCACAATTGTATGTACACCATGAAAGTCGTAATGTCTTACGATTTTTGTGATGCAATTTCCACATGAATGGTTCATTGTCACCACCAATCAATGCTCATATTATGATCCACAACCACATTTGATCGAAGATAATGTATCACCTTTAGTGCATCATACATAGTCTATCCCTACCATATAGTTGGACAAACCTGCTTCACAATTGAATTATGTGGCCACTTCCACCATTTTTTTAATATCGACTCCCATAAATAATGAGCCTTTGACTCATTTTCATGAATTAGGATTGAATATTAAAACTGGATATTTATACATAGGGTTAACAAATCCAATTTCACCCCCTATGTGAAAAAGTGTCAGGTCCTACTTCTTCGACCATGATCTTTCCTAATGATGATAAATTTTTAGAGGCCATGACATTTTTAGATAGTCCTTAGGATAACCGCCATAATGGCTCTCTTATTTATTTTCACCCTAGGTCTATATAATCCACTATCATTCCCTTAGAATCCATCCCTTTGGAAATATTGATCCTTTTGATTCATCTCTACCAACAACACCTTTTACTTGAATAAGATAACTTGGATTAAATTTCAATACTTAATATTATTGATTTTTCCATTGAACGTGATGTTGTTAAACTATTTCATCTTCACATGAAGCATCTAATATAACTTTCTAGTTGTTGTTTTGGGTGCAGGACCTTGCATTGAATTTTATGGTACCTATAGATCATTTTCTTACCCATGTTTAGATGATTAAGGTATATTCTTGAAATTTCATGTAGAATTAAGATCATTTCCATCTTCATTGTTGCATTTAAACCTTTTTCCACCTTAAAATTGTCCTAGGAATATCCCTATTGAAAATTGGTACATTATTCCATATTCCCCACTTTGAACACATCTAATGGTGGATCCTTCCTATGATGGGTTACCCTAGAGTAGTACCATTTTCCCATTTTCCATCCATACTAATAATATTTATCACCAAGATCCCATGTAACTTGATTTTTCATATGGAGCTTGATTCTCATATGTAATCTAGTTTTAAAAATTTCCATGGGGGCTCCCACCCCTTAATTTAGATTTTTTTGGAAGATTAATTGCTTTTACTCACTTCCATCTATTTCTTATTATTTTGTTTCATTTCTTAGACAATTTCATCCAAACCATCACCATTAAATGAGAGGCATGCACTTCGGAATCCATTGATTTTTGTGGATATCTCACATTTCTTTCTTTTGATAGTATGTTTTCGTGCATGGTTGGAAACCCATTTTATTTCAGTGTTAGTGTCTACCTCTTCTCTCTATCATTAGTTGATTATTTCTTCATAAAATTATAAAATCCAAAAATATCATTTAAAAAACAAAACCCAGGGAAATAAAGAAACTATTGTGAATTAAGGACTTTTCCGAATTTGCTACCTGCCCATCATTGAATATGCCCACGCTCATTGATTATCCCTGTGTCCATTTTAAATTATAACCAAATTTAAAATTAACTATCCCTACAACCATTGTTTATAATAAAATCGCCACATTGTTAATTTTGATCATCGCGTGGAGACATATATACCTGATAGGAAAGACCCTCGATAAAGCTACCCTTTGTGTGGAGACAAATTTGGAGTGAGTACCCTAAACACTCTTTGCCTGGAGACAGAGCTACCCTTAGGAGTGACCCTCAACAAATATACTCTTTGCATGGAGACAAAGATGGAGTGAGTACCCTCAACACTCTTCGCATGGAGAGATATCTTGACTGGAG
>SNQJ01S0009508.1:141745-166381 GCA_010110895.2 Picea sitchensis
TAGGCTTGGGATGACTAGAGGCAGAAGGGAAACAAAACTCCCTTTTTAAAAAATGCTCCTCAAGGAAAACCATCATTTAGAGAGCCGAGAATGGATGAAGTAGGGGAACAAAGGCAAGGACAAATGCCCATTCATTGTTGGAGATGTCAGGGAAACCATAAGTACAAATATTGTCCCCACAATAATGGCAAAGTGAGAGTTGTCCATAATGTCTAGCAAGATGAAATAGTGGAGGACATGGGCAGTATAATGCTAAGGATCTACGCAGCCCTGGACAACAAGCAAGTTGAATATCATTCTCACATGATTGATGTAGAAGGTATGATTAACAACCAACCATTTACTATTTTAATTGATTCAGGGGCTAGCCATAGTTATGTAGATCCTAGAGTGGTGGAAAGTTTTCATTTTTCAAGAAGAAAACATGAAAAGTCTTGGTTTATGCAGCTGGCTACAGGGACCAAGAGAAAAGTCACTGAATTGGTTAAGTCATGTCCTATGGACATGAATGGACTGAGCATAAAGGATGAATTGAATGTTATGCCTTTGGTTTCTTATGACTGTATAACTGGGATGGATTGGTTGGAACAACACCATGCCATATTGGATTGTCATAACAAGGAATTCACTTGCCTGGATGAGGAAGGAAATCGGAAAACAGTCCAAGGATTTCCTAGAGCTATTGCTATCAGAGAAATCTCAGCAATGCAGCTGAATAAGTGCTATATAAAAGGATGTCAATTATTTGCAGCCCATGTGGAGGAAAAATCTAGGGATAAGGTGTCAAGTATTGGAGATCATGTGGTACTAAAGGTGTTTGAAGATGCATTTGAAGAGGTACTCGTATTACCCCCTAAGAGAGATATTGATTTCCTTGTAAATTTGATGCCTGCAACAACTCCAGTGTTGAAAGCTACTTACAGAATGAGTATGCCAGAGATGAAAGAGATGCAATTGCAGCTTGAAGAGCTTTTGAAGAAGGGGTGCATATGCCCAAGTGTGTCACCTTGCGGTTCCCCGGTCCTATTCGTTAATAAGAAGGATGGGATGTTGAGATTGTGTATCGATTACAAACATTTAAACAAAGTAACTGTTAATAACAAGTATCCTTTGTCGAGGATTGATGACCTCTTCGATCAATTGAAGGATGTGAAGATATTTTCGAAGATAGACCTCAGATCGAGATATCACCAGGTAAGGATAAAGGATGAATACATCAGGAAGATCTCCTTTAGAACAAGGTATGTTCATTACAAGTTCATAGTGGTGCCATTTGGACTGTCGAATGCACCCATTGTTTTTATGTGCTTGATGAATGGTGTATTTAGGAACTATCTAGACAGGTTTGTCATAGTCTTCCTGGATGATATTTTGGTGTATTCCAAGTTGGAGGAAGAGCATGAGAAACATATTAAGATGGTGTTGCAGGTGGTATGAGAGCACAAACTATATGCCAAGTTGAGAAAGTGCTCATTTTATCATGAGATAATCCATTACTTAGGGCATATTATCTCGAAGGATGGGATAGTTGTAGATCCTAAGAAGATTGAGGCCATTAGGGGATGGTCAATGCCAAATAATGAGACATAAGTTAGATCTTTCATGGGATTAGTTGGTTATTATATAGGGTTTATCGCATGGTTCTTGAGGATAGCTCACCCGATCACTTCCTTGCAAAGGAAGGAGAAGAAGTTTCAGTGGATAGAGAATTGTGAGAAAATCATTCAGCGATTGGAGCAACTATTAACTAGTACTCTAATCCTAAGGATTACAGATCCAAATGAAGCCTTTGTCTTGTGTAGAGATGCATGCAAAGAAGGACTGGGAGGAGTCCTCAGTCAGAATGGATTCATAATTTGTTATGAATCCAGAAATTTGAAAGAACACGAAAGGAATTATGCAACTTGTGATTTGGAGTTGGCAGCCATACTACATGCTCTAAAGAAATGGAGGCATTACCTCATGGGAAGGAGGTTCAAACTAAGGATAGACAATAATGGTCTGAAGTACTTGTTTGATCAGCCAACCCTGAACACTACACAAAGTAGGTGGTTGGAATTTATCTGTGAGTACGATTTTAATATCAAGCATATCAAACGGAAGGAGAATAAAGTGGTTGATGCACTCAACGTGAGAGTACATGAATTGCATGAAACAACCATTAGCATGTACCGAACTGATATTAAAAGCATAATTTTGGAGGCTGCATATACAGATTTGCAATACAGGGATTTGGTAGCAAAGCTATAGCAAGGTAAGATGCCACAAAAAGTGGAAAATTATAAATTGGAAACCGACAAAACACTTCTATACAAAAACATAATTTATGTACCTAATGTCCAGGACTTGAAACATATGATTTTGCATGAAATGCATAATGTGCCTTATGCAGGGCACCCTAGATATTAGAAAACCATGGCAGCAGTCAAGAGCCATTACTTTTGGCCAGGTATGAAGAAAGAGATCGTTGGATACATAACCAGATGTATGGAATGCCATAAGGTTAAATATGAGCATAGGCACCCAGGAGGGTTGTTGCAACCTTTACCCATTACTGAGTGGAAGTGGGAAGTAGTGACAATGGATTTGATCACAAGATTGCCCAGAACAAGATAGCAAAATGATTCAATCATGGTGGTGGTGGACTAGCTTACGAAATCTGCCCATTTTATTCCATTAAAGACTACTCATAAGGCAATGGATGTTGCTGACATTTTTATGAGGGAAGTAGCATGATTTCAAGATATCCCCAAGATAATTTTGTTTGACAGAGACTCGAAATTTACTTCAAATTTATGGAAGGGGTTGTTCAAAGGATTTAGAATGAATCTGAACTTTATCATAGTTTATCATCCTAATTCTGATGGGTAGACAGAGAGGGTGAACATAGTAATAGAGGACACACCAAGCATATATGTGATGGACAACCCATCGAAATGGGAAGACTACCTCCACTTGGTAGAATTTGCCTACAGTAATGGGTATCAAGCATTGTTGAAAATGAGCCCATTTGAAGCACTTTATAGAAGAAAGTGAAATAATCCAGTAAGCTAGGGTAATCTAGTTGATAGGGTAGTAGTTGGGCCAGAGTTTCTCAAGGAAATGGAAGAACAAATGCTAAAAATTAAGCAGAATTTAAAAGCTACCCAAGACAGGTAGAAAATTGATGCTGATAAGAAAAGAATCCACAGAGAGTTTAAAGTGGGTGATCATGTTTTTTGTAAATTAAAATCTAGCAAAAGTTCACTGAAGATGGGAAACTACGCCAAGTTGGCAGCCAGATTGTGTGGGCCATTTGAAATCCTAGAAAGGATTAGGCCAGTTTCATATATGCTTGCATTACCTACATCCATGAATGTACATAATGTGTTTCATGTTTAATTTCTTAAGAAATATATACCTGATGTTAATCATGTAATTGATTGGAATGTGATTCAGGTGGAGCAAGAAGGTATCCTACAAGTGCATCATGTACACATATTGGACCGAAAAAGAAAACAACTCCAGAATCAAGCCATAAGGCTTGTAAAGGTCCAGTGGACCTAGTACAGTCCCGAGGACATGACATGGGATCATGAGCATGCTATGCAGGTAAAATACCCACATCTTTTTGAATATTTTGAAAATCTTGTTGATGTTGTGTGAAAGTTGCACTAGGGACAGTGAAAAAATAAGGGGAGGGGATTGTAATATCCCCAAGGACGAGTCATGTTTTAATCATGTTTATGAATTGTAAATCATGTTTGTAGGTTGGTGAGCCAAGTATTGATAAGTTGGTAGGCTTATGTGTTTATTAGGCTAGAGAGCCTAAGTATTAAGGCCAAAACCCTAATTTTGTATATGTAATATGAAGAACATTAATAAAGATTAAACATCATTTGTGTAGATCTACTAAGAAGAAATAGTAATGGGGGAATAAGATTCCACAAGGCGGGTAAGGAAAAAGGGGTTGAAAGGTTGGAAATATAGGCTAAGTGTTGAGCCCAGGGGCTAATATTAGGGGCTTATGTCCTTAGGAATAATAATTTATTATTATTCCAAAAGCTATGTTAAGTATACATTTTTATCCTAAGTCTTAGGAGGGGCAATGCATGCAGCTCCAAGTGTGAAAAAGGGAATGCATGCAGCTCCAGGAAGACAAGTGTCAACTTGGGCACATGCAGTTAAAGGATGAAGTGTCAGCTGAGTTGGGGGTTCATCCTCCATTCTTCCATCGACTGTCTAAACTTGAGAATTTTTGTCTGATTTCTCCATGCGTACCCTCACATAGCTCTAAATCCCAAACCCTGTGACATTATCTTGTGAAGTTGATACACCCTTTGTATGAACTGTAGAGTCTGTTTTTGAGCTCTATGTGAACTTCTTGTCATGCACCCTGCAAACCGATGTACCTAAACCATGTTATGTTTGAGTAGCCTGTTGTCATTTCTGGGTTCCACACCTCGTTTCCCTATTGTTGTTGTCACATGTGACTTAACCAAACATTGTTATTGTTGTTTTTATCTTGAACTTGTGGGAATTGAATTATAAATTCATGGAATAACTGGGTTGCTAGACCATGGTAGAAGAGACAGGTTGACAGGCCTGTGAGCAACTCTCACCAGGTGAGAGAGTCTATTGGTAAGTGTTTTTCTCTTAGAGAGAGTCCAACACTAGCTACGGAGCTCTAAGAGTTCCTAATGTGTCATGTTGTCTAGACCTAGAGAGGGAGATGAAGAACAGATGGATTGTACTTATAAAGGTGTATACTCGTGGGTGGAACAAGCATGTGGGGAATGAGAGTCCATGAGTAGTGGGTGTAAAAAGCCTCATGGAGAGAATCCTTCTGATTTCTCTATGTAGTTTTCCTATAACCTCAGTCTATCCTAGGATTCCCTTGCCTTGGGTTGAGCTTAGTCCCATCTCGGGGGTGACCCACTATTGAGCATGATGAGCAGTGAGGTCTAAGCTTGGGAGGTTCATGGAAGGTTTTCACATGGTTGGTGGAGTTACTACAGTTTAAAATATAAGTATGTGCATGTGTTTAATTTCAATTAAAATGCATGTCTGTGATGCTTGCGGTATTATCATGTATTCCATTGCAATTATTTTTACCATAGATTTCATTAATTTTGTATGTTAGCAGTAATTACATGTTTACTATGTTAAGCCACTTAACTTCATTTAAATTCATACTACATAAGTATGAGAATGTTTCCGTGTAGTAGCGTTTCCCGGACTGTGGGTGGCTGGGGATGTTATAGTTTTTCCTTTCCTTCAACTTGTATTGACACTTATACTTGTTGCAAGAACACTTTTACTTTGTCATATAACTTCTATCTTGCCTTGTCATTGAACATTGTCACTTGAACCATCCTTAAGTGAGGTCTTAATACCTGTGGGATACCATTCATTAATTCTAAAGTATCTATCTTGTTGAGTATCCTCCAACCATTCATTAATTATAAAGCATCTATATTGTTGAGTATCCACTATTAGCACTCTGTAATTTCCCAGGCTAAGGGATAAATTGACGGAGGTAATTGTTTCAACCGCTTGGAGTCTTGGATCTAGCCATCCAAGACTCAGAGAGGGCTCTCTCTATATGATTTATCTTGGTTTAGAATAGGATATTAGGCTAGTTATGATGGATCGGGATTTTTTTTTTCAATGGTTTGGTTGGAGTGTTTGAGGAGGGACCATTGGGTGATGGGGTCTGCACTTAAATATATGATTCACTCTCAGATCTAGAAAAAACTCTTACACAGGGCAAGGTAGTGGAAATTTTGGATTGAATTAAGTTTTAATGGTGTCGATTGAGGAACAAATAGGGGAGGAAAAATCCAAGCAAAAGGAGCATTTAAGAATTCCTAAACTAAGCTTTTAGAAGAGAAACATAAAGATTATCAAAAGATCGGATACAGAGTATTTCACCAATAAATTCTCCTCTATTAATAGAGTGTTAACATCCACTAAGCCTTTTTAGTGTCATCAATAAAAGTGTTATCCAATAAGCCTTTTTAGTATCATAGACCCTAAATATCATCACTAGGGTTGCATTTCCTTCATCACCCTATCTACATCAATTCCCAAACCTAATCTTGGGACTTTAATAACTCTTTCTATCCTAATGAATTTCATACACCTCTCATTCACTTGATTATACAATTTAATAACTCTTTCTATCCTAATGAATTTCATACACCTCTCATTTACTTGATTATACAAAGGTGTATGAAAATGAGAGGTACAAATGGATTTCGTAATAAGAGTGAAGACCCTCAATTTATAAAGAAGCGAATTTCATAAAAGATACCTTATTATAACAAGCCAATTAGGGAAGTATTAAACAATGTGTCAAGAATTAGGAAATCCTTGTTGAAATATTAAAGTTCTTCAAGAGCATGTTTTGACATATCCATTGTTTGAAAGAAAATAAGAAGTAAATGAAGGTATACCACAAGTTCCAGTAAGGCTAATTATGGAATTGGAGGGGGTGCGACTATGGGTGTAAATATATTACATACCATTCAACTCAAACTTTGATCAATCATTGTTATAATTTATCTCTATAATATTTCAATTTTTTAATGCATATATTTCATTTTTCATTATTTATTTTATGATATTACAACAATATTTCATTTTTTTAATGTTACAATTACTTTCATAACTTTTGTTGATTAATTTAGTGTGTCAACATCTGTCTAGGGTGACCTTGGAAAATCATATGCTACATCTATCCAGGGTGACCATGGAAATGCACCCGTTGTGCCTCAATAGGTAAATGTTAAATACAGTAACAACTTATGACTACAACAACTAAATTTCTGAAATTTCATTATTTATTTTCTGATATTACTGCAATATTTCATTTTTTTAATGTTATGGGTGAATTTCATTACTTTTGTTGATTGATTTATTGTGTCAACATCTTTCCAGGGTGACCATGGAAAATCACACACTACATTTTTCCAGGGTGACCATGGAAAGGGACCCATTGTGCCTTTGCAGGTAAATGTTCAATATAGTAATAACTTATGACTACAATAACTAAATTTCTCAAATGTTAAAGTTCATCTCATTAATTTTGTTCATTAATGTAGTGGCATGGTCACCGTGGCAAGGCACCCACTTGTAGTAGATTAGATAAGGTTGAATGTGGGAAGTCACTGGCCACACAACAACATCAGGTAACTATTAGTGCTTAATAATAACTAAATTTGATTACAATATCTAAATTTTTTTGATGTTAAAATTATTTTAATTTCATTTATTTTTTTATGTTTTTAGTCCAGCATAATCGATTTGGACGATGAGGATCTTGAGGATGAAATATTTTATTCCACTGACCCAACAACAACTGTCACGAAGGAATTGAAGAAGGAAAACATAGAATATCGAACTTTGTTTCACAAAAGACCCCTAACACGAGAGGACCGGGCAAGAATTGCAAAGCTACAAAATCTAATAACTAATTTTGGGGTAAGTGGCATCTTCACATATTTTTATCAGCTATGAAAATTTCATATCTGTTCTTTTATTTTATATTTTCTATATGATTTGATAAAGTAAATTTTTCCATTTGTAGGAGTTTTTAAACCCCTTGCCTTGAGAACCTGTCGAGCCTCCAACTTCTATATGTAGCAGTGATGATCCAATGCAACAAAAAAGTCAAAAAAGAAAAGTACAAATTAGGCTTTTTGACCCTCCTAAGGTTCCCCTCAAATCCATTGATGAGCACACTGATGTTGACCGACATGACACACCAAATCATGATGAGATGAAGCATAGGACTCCACATGACTCCATAGATGAATGTATTGTAGATGGAGAGGAAGCTATTCATGGAGAAACACAAATTAAAAGAATCAGAGCACTAGATATCACCTTTCTAGTGGATGGCGCAGTCTTTCGATCAAGATTCAGAACATTGTAGGTAATTTTTAATTAATTGATTCATTTTTATCATGAATTGAAATGGACATTTGTTGAGATTATTATAAATTAATGGAGAAAAAGTTCCCTACCATGGTTCTAGAGAAAAAGTTCCCTACCATGGTTCTAGAGAAAAAGTGGAATTCCTTGATAGAGGATGCAAAGGAGAACTTGTTTATAAAACAAGGAAGACATGCATGGCCTGGTAAAGCAAGGTACACCACATGTCATCTTCTTATTGAAATATGCTCATTTATGTTTTTCTTTCCTGTTTTAAGTATCAATTCCGATATCTAGTTTTTTCAAAAATTCCATATATAGGCTACCTGACACTTCCAAAGAAACCAAGGATAGAATGGCAAAGAACGGGAAGCATAAACTAGGGCAGGGTGGATTTGGAAAACTAAAAGCCCAAATTGTAAGAATTAAACAATTAAGTGTGGTGAATATTTATTTAATAGTAGCGAACAAATATATGTTTTTGTTATTGGTAATTTTAATGGTGTTATGCATTGCAGTTAAATATGTTCCAAACTTCTTTCACCGAGGAGGACCTAAATCTTGGTTACCAACACAGTTTTAAAAATGTAATTGAATATAGGAGAAGCATGGGGCATACTCCAATCTCCCCAGCCATGCAAATGCAGATAAATAAAATAAATAAGGAAACCACAATAGCATGTTTGTAAAGTCTATTCATATTTTATTATATCACCCTATTTTATTTCATATTTCATATTTTATTATATCACCCTATTTCATATTTTATTATATTCTATTCATATTTTATTTTATTTTATTATATTTTATTATTATTTTATTAACTAAGTATTTATGTTTGTTTTCAAGCAACAGTGCAACCACATCATTGAATCTAGTGATATTCAATAGACACAAATTCATACTAGGGAGCACATGTCCAATGATAGTGGGGAGGAGAGTACCCATTCCGGTATGCATGCTTCAGAATTAGAAATATTTATTGTGATTGTAGATATTTATTTCCTCACTTATACTTATACATTATCTTCTTTAAATGAAAGATCATGTATCTCAGTAGGGTGAACTGCGAGAGGAACCAAGTGGACAAGAAATTAACACACTAACTGTCACATCTACACAGATAGGTAAAGAGAAATATTGTAATGTTAATCAAAATAATGAAATAGTTATTTCAATTATATTTCAACATATAGATATGATCATTTTCGTTGTTGAAGTTCAAACTCCTGCACAACTGCCTCCATGCCCTTCTCAACAATGTACCATAAGTATGGTACATGAGATCATGGAAACACAAAAAATAGATGGACAGGGCATAGGAAATAGAGTTTCAAAGGATGATTATGATACCTGAATCATCAATTTTATAAATGTAAAAATACATAAATCAAAGAAAAACTAGATGTATAAATTCATGACTTGTATTTGGATGTTTATCGATGTTGCTAGTATGAAACATTGTTTATATGAATCACAAAATTATTCTTCAATGTTTATATGTTCATATGTTTTGATGACTAGCCTAGTTATGGATGAATGTCTATATGTTTTCTATATAAACAAAACCATTTGTTGGGTATGGGGAATTGAGAGCGATATGGGAGGGGGGGAGGGAACATATGAGCTTCCACCTTCATGTGGTTGGCCTTGTTCAGTAAAGAATAACCTATTCTCAAAACAAAGAGAATCTCATTAAGGTATGCGACCAGTTAATTTTTTTCTAGAGTATTTTACCTAACTAAATGCATGTTTATTTGCTTATATATTATTTACTCATATAGAGAATTTGTCTTTTATGATTCATGTAGGTCTTGGTGATGGAAATACATCTCGTGGACAACTCTTGTTAAGTTTTATGGGATAATGGATCTGGTGAAAGGACAATGATAAGGTAAGGGTTTTGACGTGTTTTTAAAAGTATAGAACTTAATGTAGAACTTATGGAGACTTAGAAATGTAAAAATACAATTTTGATTATTGTTATGATATTTATATTTTCCAGGAAATTACTAGCATCAAATTAATGTATGAGACCCCTATGTTTGTGGGTTGCATGGAGGGCTTATTCATTGTCCCACAAACAAGTGGGTCTCATACATCAATTTGGTGTCTCTCTAGGTTGTGACCTATCAATATATTTTTTGGATATAAGTAATTTTATAAGTCGATATGAAATAATATATAAACACATAAACATATTTTGATGAACCATTGAAATATTTCACCCACAAATATACTTTGGCATGTTTTTAGGACCATTTATCTCCCCATGTATATTTTGATCCTTTTAGGGGCCAAAGGGTAATGCTTAACTTATCTTCCTTGATTTTTATCTTCCTGGATATTCATAGGTGAAAAATGTAAAAAGATTATAAGTATCAGTCAACTCCTGGAGATTTTGTTTTTTCAAATAATATCAAACCAAAAAATTTGACACAAGTTGAGCACTCTAAAAATCACCATGTTGAACTTTCTAATTTCCCAATTCAAAGAAAATGAGATGAATGGTCGATGGATCACCAAATTATGTGATCTTGGGGCCCATATTGTAGTTGATATGGTATTTTTGTGGACTAAATCCTACAATACTTGTAAAATTAATATGGTGAATATGAAACATCTTGGGTTATGCATATTGAATTTTATGAGTAATTGAGTGCATTAGTTGATGTCATATACATTAGTTTATTTTTTATGTTTTATGAATTTATGCATGCTTGAGGTTTTGATATAATGATTGGTACAAGAGACCATAGAGGATAATGGATATGAGGAGGAGTAATATCCCCCATAAGAATAACCTATCCCTAAACCAACACCACCTTATCCTAAAAGGATAGAAGCTAGTAATGCTTACATAAACCTAGAGGATTACCTCTTAGGTGAACTCAAAACCCTATGTGTCAAAATACCTCTCCTCTAGGATATTAAGGATGTTCTTATCTACAAAAAAATTCATAAAATAAGAATGCATTAAGAAGCTAGGAAGGAAAAGGAAATATTCTCCTACAGTCAATGTGATAGGACAACCTGCAAATCTTATGTAGGAAAAACATTTGTTCCTATATACTTATATCTAAGGATCCCTATTGTAGATATCTACATCATAAAATATCTGATTTTGAATACTCTAATAGACCCAGGGGAAGATATCAATGTTATGACAAAGGAAACTATGCTTGTACTAGACCTTAGATAACTATTGAGACACACACATACTATAATACACAATCTATCAGATAGATCAACTATTAAACTGAAAGAGTCTTAGAGGATGTAAAATGTCCATTGAATCATGGTAGTACCCAATATATTTTATTGTACTTCAAACAAAATCCAAACTAAATGGGATTCCCCCATCTTAGGAAGGCCCTGGCTAGCGGAAATTGATGCATATATTAGTTGTAGGGTAGGAACCATGACCATGAAAATGGTCAATAAAAAAATACACTTGTACTCTACCCCCCTAACAAGCCTCTCATTGGCACTAAAATACCTATATAGGTAGGACAAGAAGAAGGAGAAGAAACATTTTAGACAACAATTATACCCAAGGAATGAAGTTAAGGTAGTTGGGGGAAGAAGTTAGGGCATGTACAAGAATATGAATATCATAATTTTAACTCGAGGGCATACATTTAGCACATTTTGTTTATTTTTTATTTTTTGCAAAGGCACATGCAAGTTTCCTTAAGGAAAATCATGGGTAATCCTACGAGATGTAATAGAAAAATTCGCAAGCATGTAATAATCTCATAAGAGAGAAAAAATTGGAGAAATGAAAACTTGTTCAATGATCAATAACTAGCCAACAATATGCATATGGGTAAAGGTGACCCAAATAAATCATAACAATAGGCCAATGACCATCATTTTCGAATCAAATAATATCAAACCAAAACATTTGAGACGATTTGAGCACTGTAAAAATCACCATGTTGAACTTTCTAATTTCCCAATTCAAAGAGTATGATATAAATGGTTGATGGATCACCAAATGATGGGATCTTGAGGCCCATATTATAGATGATATGGCCTCTTGTGGACCAAAGCCTACAATAATTGTAAAAATAATATGGTGAATATGAAACATCTTTGGTTATGGATATTGAATTCTATGAGTAATTGAGTTGATGAGTTTATGTGATAGACATTGGCTTAATTTTAGTTTTATATGAATTTAAGCATGCTTGAGGTTTTGATCTAATGATTGGTAAGAGTAGGTCAAAATGGTGGTCTCCATCAAATTCCACATGAGAGAGGAGGGGGATTATTCCCCCTCTCTAATCTCCAAGGGACAAAAAAATTCAAACAACTCAAGTCACTCAATAAGACAAATGCTCATTTGATTTTTTGATTGAGGGAATTTGAATTAAGGAGGGAAATTTGTCCTTTGAAGCAAGGATCCTTGATTCTAGGGATCCTAGAGACAATTTCCCTTCCATCAAGGATTGATTGAAGGGTTGTTTGTGATATTTTATTATAAGTAGGAGATAGGATGAATTCAAGTATATTCTATTTTGTCTTTGGAATAATACATTCATAATTATGATAGTGAATTCAAGTTGTAGACGACACATTGTTTCCATGATTTAAATTTCTTAATAATGAGACTACATTTTTGAGAACTTATTTTTCACCAAGGGTTATTGTAGAGACCTTGAGTAGGTCCCACTCAAGGGAATGAAAAAAACCTTCTTTTCTATGATATTCTCATTTCTATATTGAACAAGGAGACTATCATTCATTCTATGATATCAGGGATAAATGTGGACAATAGTAATTTGAAATATTTGAGTTCCCCATTCAATCATTTGAGACTAGAAAACTATCCATTTTTGTTTTTTAAAAACTAAAAAAGTCATCGCTATAGCGACTCATGTTCGTAGCAAGTATGGCATTTGCGTCACAATCCATTGGTGGGTTTTCTACTCTGCAACAGGACTTCATCGCTATTTCCAGGCTTCGTCATCGCTATAGCGATACATGTTAGTCACAAGAAGGTATACATCTATTTTTCTTGCCATGAACTTGTGTCCCTATAGAGACGAACATTCGCGGAAACAAGTTACATATTTTCTATGGGATTCCATCATTCTGATGTATGTTCGTCAGTCTACTAATGATAGTTTGTTGCAATTACAACAATCTGAACAAAAAAAATTAACATGAAATTATCAGGATGATGACATGTGGTGGCCTGATTTCATCATTGTTTCCACAAATAATATTAGTGCATGGATATAGCGACATAAAAATTTCCACAAAAAATATTGTTTGGATTCATGGAAAGTGCGATCAATATGTGTTGCAATAGCAATGAAAAACCGTGGAAAATTTCTTCATATGTACTAGTGATGGGTTATGAGTAAGGGTATGTTGTATAAATTATGATTGGTTTTACTTATGAGATTTGGGATACCCAACTTGAGAGAGATAGTGGTGGCTCTACCTTGTGAGCCAAGATGGGATCTAGAGGATTTTGGTTGTGTTTGTCCATGGCCCCTTTGCGGCTCAGGGAGATATGGGGGACGAAGAGTACTCCTAGAGTTGGATGGGAGGTACTGGTGAAGTCTTCACAGTTAAAAAGCAGGGAACTAGACAGATCACAAGTGTAGGATAACATCTTCGACTTCTCTTCGTCAGCTATGGTATTTTATTGAGAATTGTATTGTATTCAAATTGAAGTTGTACAATCTTTAACTTCGTTGAATGGAAATTGGTTCCAACATTGTTTTTTTTCTGTGAGATGCATTAGAATATAGATGCTCCATGCAGTTTTTGTAACATGGATTTAGAATAAAATGGTTTTTTTAAGTTCATAAGATCTCTACGAGTTTCTTTTTCCCTATGCGAATTGAACATAACCTCTTCAATTTTTTAATGGATTTAAATCCTCTGCTAATTTCATAACATCTCTGTGAATTTATTATCCCTCTTTCCCAACGATTTTCTACATGTTTTACACTGCGTTTTTTGAAGAGGTTGATATTTGAGCCACCCTTCTTACTTAGTGAATTTATACTTTTTACTCTGCATTTTTTAGGAAGAGCCAGAGTTCTGAGCCTCTTTCTTTCCCAAAAATTTTCTACATGTTATAATATTGTGATTTTAACACTGTGTTTTATGTTATTCATGTAATACACTACGATTTTTAAAGCTGAGTGGATAAATTGTCTATGTGTTTGTTTTCTTTCTATCCTAATCATTCTAAGAGGATAACTTTCTCAATGTTTTTTTTTATTATAGTCCCTGTGTTTTTATGAGAGCCCAAGCTTTGAGTTGACCTCCATTTCTCAACATTTTTATTCTTATAATCCTTGCATTTTTATGAAATCCCAAGATCTGAGTCAACCTCCTTTCTCAACAATTTCATGACTTCCTTTTAATTTTGGTTGGCAACGAGCTTGAGCTCTGTTCCTTTTCCTTTCTCAACAATTTCATGACTTTCTTTTACTCTGTGTTGGGGATGAGCCTGAGATATGTGAATTTTCCTTTCTCAATGAATTCATAACTTATTTTTACTCTTCATTTTTTGGACGAGCCTGAGCTCTGTTCCTTCCTCTTGCTAGAAATTTCATACATCAGTTTCCTCTTTGTGTTTTTCCCCTAGGATTTATACCAAAAAATCATGACCCTTTTGGAGTTTCAATTTCTTGAATCATCTCAGTGTATGGCATTCAAATTCGCCCAGATTTAGAGTTCCTACCTGCCGGTTTTTACCATGCGTTCCACCTAAATTATCTCTCTATTTATTTTACTTTATATTCTCCGCAATTTTACTTAAAGAGTGATTGGTTTTTCCTTAACTGTAGTTGCATTTTTCCCATAAATTATCTCTACATTTTTCTCGAAGAAAGGGGGATTGTGCTTTCCAAGTTGGTTAAGCATGACCTTCCATATCAACAGTCATTACTTAATCCTCACATTCATGCTCATATGCCCTTAAAATCATCATGTGTTTAAGTCTACCAATATTCATGATGTGTTGATTTTATCTTTGAAGTGGTGCATTTTTATTGCGACAAGCTTTCAATCCCCCCCCTTTTTATGTCATATAATTAGCTTTTGTTAAATGGTGTAATTGATATATATATCTTTTTAATATCTGACATATAGGCTCAATGTTTTTATTATTTCTTACCTCCCGTTTTAAAAAAAAAAACTTAGGTCCTCCTGAATAAATTCAAGGAACAAAGCTATAGATTTATGTTGGTGCTTGAAATAATGTTGAAGTGTGATAAAATAAGTAATTAAATTGGCTTACGTGCCTAGATTAAGGTTGATGTGTGACCACTTAAGTTATACTGTTTTTGTGCCATGAATAACGCTAATGTATGACGAGATGTGTGATAATTTACTCTTGCGTCCATTAAATTGATGTATGACTGATTCAGTAGATAGATTTTGTTGCGCCATGAAATAAATCGATAGTTTTCTCTTGCGCAATGAATATTTAATAATTGATGAATTATTAAGTTATTAGTTTACTTTTTCCATGAATTTAATATTGATGTATGACTAGTTAAGTAGTTAGACATCCTTGCGCCATGAAAATAAGCTTGATAATACTCTTGCACCATTTTTTATGTTGATGTATGATTGTTTAAAGTTTATTTACTCTTGCTTCATTTATTGTTGATGAGTAAATGATTAAGTAATTGGATTTAATCTGCCTTGCAATATTGTCGATGTAAAAAAGATTTAGTAATTAGATAATCTTGTGTCTTGAAATTAAATGTTGATGTATGATCAATTATGAAATTGCTTAATCTGCTCCCTTGAAGTAATGTTGGTATATGATGAGTTATGTGATTTAGTACTCTTGCGCCATGTTTAATCCATGATTAGGATTCATTGATTTATAAAATTGATTATAGTTGATCTTGTCAATTTAGCTAGTTGGTTTTGGACTTGAGTGTGTTAGTGTGATGTAGACACCTACTTGTTCTTCAGAAAAGTCTCCAGCCCTGACACCTTAAATGGTCAAAATCAATCGGATGAATCCTCAGCTTGAGTGTTGCTTATGTGTCTTGGAGGTCCTAACCTTATAGGGTAGGTTGGGCGGGTAGTATCTTTATGCCATACTTATGTCATTTTTATGTTATTACTATGTTATCCTTATATTGTCCTTATGTTATCTTATGTTATCTTCATGTGATGAGTTGAGCGATTAAAAGTATTGATGATTCCAATTGATCGTGATGATATTTTCTTACATCGCCATTTATGATGCTTGTTATCTAAATTTGATTTTGTGTCATTACTAACTATGTTGATGCGTTGGTTGCGATATCATTTGATCATGATAGTGAGTCTCTTGTAATTCTTTAATTATGATTTCATTTGATTATGCACTGCCTAAATTATGTGTTGATGCTAAATTCTTAATGTTTAAACAGAAAAAAAAAACTACCTATTGTGCTACACTTTTCCTAGTCATAACGGAGGGGATCGCTACATATGGTATCAGAGCAGGTTCAAGCCCATGAATTGGGATCATTATGCCTTCAAATGTATCAAAACCTTGATTAATAACTTATCACTAACTAAGTCGAATTGTGCCCCTAGGGGTAGTCATGGTTAGAGGACTCTACAGAAGAAGAGGACGTGGTTCTAGGGGAGGAGGTGTGACACCTCCAATAACATCCATGCCAGAGGGGTCTAACCCCAAAGGGGAAGAACAAGTCATTGGACAAGAGAAAATTTTTGTGGGGGATGTGGTTGGGTTGATGATGTACTTTCATAGGATGTAAGAGGCATTGATTAAATGAATAGATAGAGATGAGTCTAGGGTACCTGTACCCCCGGAAGGTCCACCACACGCCCCAGCCGGTACTAACAACATTTACAGAGAACTCGAGAAGGTCATGTTTCTCGATTTCATGGGTGCCACGGATGTCCTAACTACTGAGGCATGGTTGGAGAACATGGTGATGTGCTTCTCACTTCATGACTACAACTCTTCATGGAAGTCTTTCAGTTGAAAGGAATCACTCTTCTATGGTGGAAGACAGTCCTACCAAAAATGAACATGGTCATTGAAGACATATCATGGGAACTATTCGAGGAGCGGTTCCAGGAGAGGTATTTGTCAGAGGAATTCACTGAGACCTATCTCAATGAGTTCAACACCTTACAAAAGGGAGATAATATGGTGCCCCAGTATGAGGCTCAACTCATGGACCTTCTTAGGTATGCTCCACATCTGAACACAGAGAAGCTTAAGGTCAACAATTTCGTGTTTGGACTTAACATTAGCATTCATGCGAAAGTGAGGATCTTCATGTGTTAGATGTTTCAAAATGAAGTCCATAAGGCTCTAATAGCTAAGGAATATTTGATCATAGGGGGTTAGAACAAGACTCCTGCGAGACCTATGGGACATGGGACATCTGGTGCACAACAACATGAGACACCAACTAGGAATTCATAAGGGTTTCGAGACACTCTGAGAGGATCCATGTTAAGGAAACCATGGAAAATGGATCATCAACAACAAACTCCCTACATAGGACCACAAAACCAACAAAAGCGTCATCCACAAAAATAACACTTTAGGCCTATTCAATAGAACAAACCAGGGTTTCGGGTTGGCAGACAAACAACTTCTACTTTGGGGACCTGAAGTACTTGACTGAAGATGGGATTTTGGACATGTGGAGAGCCACATTACAAGTGAGACTATCCAATTGACAGGGCCAGAGAATTCGAGTCATTCGCACAAACTACAGTTGGAGATTTGGGCAAGGACCACCAGATTCATGCAGCAGTGAATAACCCCCAGGCGGAGCACCAATATACTATTATTGAGACATCATGTACCATCATTGTCCATATATTTAGTATTTTCATAGATCTTGGTGCTATAGAGAGCTTTATTTCTGGAGCATTACTAAAAATAAATAAAGTAAAGGAAGTCGAACATGATGAGTTTAGCTACATGGAAATGGCTTAGGGTGCCAAGTGGAAGGTTGGAGGAAAGGTTACGGACTGTAGCCTCAACTTGAGATATTTTATAACTAATGCCAATCTTTACGTCATGATATTATAATATTATGTCGTCATGATTGATATGGACTGGTTGGAATCGTATGATGCGATACTCAACTATAAGATGAAATAGTTGAGTTTGACTGATGATGAGGGGAAAAGATGAGTGATTGTAGGAGGAAACCATGGAGTTTACTTAAGGTTCATTTCTTTCCTACAACTACAGAATAGCATGCGCAAGGGATCCAATCTATATGAAATCATAGCATTGAACGACAAGGACGTGGTGGAAGGATTAGAAAACCTTATGGTAGTACGAGAGTTTGCGGACATGTTCCCAAAAGAGTTACCAAGTTTGTCACCCGAAAGAGAGATGGAATTTACCATCGAATTAAAACCTAGTATCAAACCGAAATAACAATGCCTTATCGGATCTAGGCCTCTGAGTTACAGGAGTTGAAAATGCAACTGAAGGAGTTGTTGGACCTAGGAATTATACATCCAAGTTTGTCACCTTGGGTTGCCCCTGTTATTTTCATACAAAAGAAGGATGAGTCATGGAGACATTCTATTGACTATCATCAATTGAACAAGGAAACCATCAAGAATCAACATTTGTTGCCGAGAATAGATGATTTGTTTGACCAAATGAAAGGTGCGACAATGTTTTCAAAGATCAATTTGAGATCAAGATATCACCAATTACAGATGAAGGAGGAAAAAATTACTAAGACCGCATTCAAGATGAGGTTTGGGAATTACGAGTTTACTATTTTACCATATGGATTGACAAACTCCCCAGGGGTATTCACACATACTTGAACACGTTTTTTCAAGTATTCATTGACAAAATATTGATATATTCTTGGATGAAGTAAGAACATAAAAAACCTTTGTGGTTGGTAATAAAGTGTTTACGAGAGAACAAATTATATGAGAAACTGTCCACATGCTTTTTTTATCAATCGAGGATTCATTATTTTGGGTATGTTATCTCCAACGAAGGAATGTTTGTGGATCTAGAAAAGTTCAAGGACATTTTGAAATTTCCTGCATCGACAAACATACCTCAAGCATGTAGATTCATGCGTTTAGCAGGATATTATTGACGGTTTGTCAAAGTTTTTTTGAAGATAGCAAATCTGATTACGGAATTGCAGAAAAAAAAAACAAGAAGTTTGTATGGCCCTAGAAATGCACAAAAGAATTTCAAAGGCTCAAGGATCTATTGACAATAATGTCGATACTAAAATTCCCTGACATGGACAAGGACTTCTTGCTATGAAAAAACACATACGAGGAAGGCTTAGGCCGATTCTTGATACAAGACAGTCGAGTGATCACTTGCATCTCTAGGAAATTAAGAAAGCATGAAGAAAACTATGYGACACATGATTTGGAGTTATTGACCATTGTGTATTCACTAAGAGTTTGGAGACACTACGTAATTGGACACAAATTTGAACTAAAAATAKACCATTTTGGTGTGCAACACATTCTTACGGAATGTGACTTGAATGTGCGACAAAGGCATTGGTTAGAACTATTTAGCGAGTACAATTTTGAGATTACCTACATAAAAGGAACAATGATTAAAGTGKCATATGCATTGAGTAGGAGACCATGCATATTTTCGGTAATACCTCTTCAGACGAATCTTTGAGAAAATATTCTAACTATAAAATGTGATTATCACTGGTATAAAGAGGTTAAGGAAAATATCGGACGAGACACCATGTTGGTACCTAGATTTGAAGGATATACTTTGGAAAATGATGGATTTATCAGGTATAATAACTGTATTTACATACAACCTAGCTACTAATTGAGGATTTTGATCTTAAACAAATCTCATAGAGCAGTGTACATGGATCATCCTAGAGTCACGAAGATGAGGGCATAGCTTAAGCCCGCATTCTTCTAGAAAGGAATGAAGGATGACATAGTTAAGTACGTGCCGATATGTCTAGAATGTCAGCAAGTGAAGGCTGACCATAGACAACCGACAAGATTACTATAGGAAAACACTATTCCATAATCAAAATGGGAGGTCATTTAGATGGACTATATTGTTGGATTGTCACTGACAACAAAGAGGCACGACTAAATTTCTTTGGTTTCTAACACTTTCATAAAGAGTGCACATTTTATCCCTGTGTGTATGACATATTAGGTGCCATACATAGCTAGAGTTTTTATCAATGAGATTGTGATATTGCAGGGCATTGCTAAAAGGATCATATTCGATCAAGAATCGATGTTTACAAGATTATTTTTTACTAGCTTCAAAGAGGCGTTGGGGAACCAACTTAAATTTAGTAGCATGTATCACCCATAGAAAGACGGGAAGATAGAAATAACAAACCAAATATTGGAAGATATGTTGTGTATGTACGTGATGGACTAGCAGAGGCATTGGGAAGAGTTCTTTCCACTGGTAGAATTTTCATACAACAACAACTATCAAAGCACCATTAGGATGGAAACATTTAAGTTTCTTTACGAGTGATCTTGTCAAATGCCTTTGATATGTGATTCACTTGAGGATAGGGTCATGGTAGGACTAGAAGTGATCCAAGAAATGGAAGAACAATTGAAAACAATAATACAAAGGATTAAAGAAGCGCAACATTAGTAGAAGAGTTATGTCGATGCGCATCGCATTGATTGTAGTTATGAAGATGTTGATCGAGTATTCTTGTGGGAGAAACACACAAGAGTTCGATCAGGTTTGGAAATGGTTCTAAAATCTTTGCTAGTTTTGTGGGACCTTTCAAAGTTGTGGAAAAGAAAGGGCCTATGGCCTATCGACTAGCCTTGCCTGATTCTTTGAGGCATATGCATGATGTTTTTCATGTATCTATTTTGAGACATTGTGTTAGTGATCATACAAATGTGATTGACATGAGTTCCTTGCAGGTGTCAGACAAGGGTGCACTCATGGTGGAGCCAATCCACATTCTGGACCATCTCATTTGATAGTTACAACGTTGAACAGTCGATGAGGTCAAGGTCATTTAGGACAATTATAGTCCACATTCAGCTACCTGGGAGGATGCATATGATATGCACCAACAATTTCCATATTTATTTGATAGTTAGACTTTTAGATCTTGTCAAATGCTTTATTTACTACATTTATCTAATTTAAAAATTCAGGACCATGTTTAAAACAAGAGGGGTGTATGTAACATCCCACTCTTGTGAGCACATGTTATTGACTTATTCCCTGAGGACACTTTCATGCAAGTGATCCAGTTTCAGTATACGTTGTTTGTTTCTCTTATGGATTCTTATGATGATGTTGATGGATTATGATGTTATGTTATTGGATATCTATGTATTGACAAATGTTATTGACGAGTTTCCCCTGAGTGGGAAGGACACTTAAAAAATTGAGAATGTCGATAGAATCAATGGACCTCCTTGGACTCTAGATCGAGTTAGGGAGTGTATTGTATTGGTTTGAGCATTTCCTTTATGCATATGTGACATATGATCATGTATATTATGATGTTGTTTATGGATCATTGATAGTGTTTCAATGATGGATGTAGGTTGATGATTGCATGCTAATATAACTCACTTAAGGATTAAAGGGGCCATGCACAATAACCATATATTCAAGGAGAGGTGTGGTGGCACTTGTGTCACATCCTACTAGCACTCCCACCATGGCTCGAATTGTAGGTTAGTGATTACCTAGTTTGATAGATCCATGATGTTGTGACAGAATACTAAGACAATCATTGACGGAGATTCTAAAGGGCACGCAATAAGGTAAGGTATTTATTCCTTAGAGGCCCCTAGTCTCTCACAAGGTCACCTGAATGGAGTATTCAATCGAAGGGTTGGACAACTACCAAAACCAGTCAAAGGAGAGTGACACCCTTGGAGCATGTAGTGTGTATTGAAGGGAACATCATGTAATTAAAATTTGAATGAAAGATGAGTGGCACCCTTGGAGCAAGGAGTGCTTCATGAAGGGAACATCACAATATTTAAAAAAAATAAGTCAATCAATCTAGGTGGCCTAGAAAACTTTGAGCAAATATTAAACCTTATGAAATATCGAGCACCTGCCGAATTAATTAATTAATTAACAAAAGAATGAATTTATTAATTGTAATCCCTAAGGGTCTAAGCTCGTGCAAATAAAAATGTAACTAATACTAAGTCTAATATTAGTGAAAAGACTAAAAACCAATTTATAAATTGAATAATGAGGGGTGAAGTAAATCAATTAAAGAAATCAATAAAAATTAAAACGAATCTAAAGAGTGATTTAGTACACATCGTGCAAGTAAATACCAAATTAGAAATTAAAATAAGAAAGGAATGAAGGATATAAGAGTGTGTAAGCATAGAAAGGTATATAGAATATAGTCTAACTAGAGAACATTCCTACTTTAACTCAACTCTGTTTTAGAAAGGCGCCTATCATAAATGGGAAATAAAGGGAATAAAGGGACAACTATGAGGGATTTTAGGAGTGATTTTGTGATAGGTGAAAGAAATTGACTTTTAATTAAATTAAATTGTGGATTTATTGCTACAACTAAGGGAACGAGTGACAAGTGTATGGGGGGAATAATTCCTAATTAAATTAAAAAAAAATTGAATTAAATGTGCAAATCGCAAGTTGTCACTGAGAAAATTCTATAAAACAAACGGATGAGAGGAGGAATGGATCACATGGGTTATCAGTAAGGTTATGATGTAGAGAGTTTGATTCAGGGATGATTTTAAGGATGGAAATTTATTTTAAAATGTAGAAACCTTTCCGAATCTTACTAATCCTTCACATGCCAACTATAAATGTTTGGTGATATTTTTGTAAAAATATTCAAATTTCTAAGGATTTTATATAGTTTTTATAAAATTTTGGCGATTTTTAAGGTTAAATAATTTTATCCTATAGAATTTGGGCGAATCATTTTTAAAATAGAGAATCTCATTTTTGGAAAAACCATGGAAAATTAGCCCATGAGCGAAATTTAGCCCCTAAAATCATCCATGGTTTGATTGGTTTTACTTGTGAGAGTTAGGATATTGATCGAGAGAGAGAGAGAGAGAGAGAGAGAGAGAGAGTGGTGGCTCTACCTTGCGAGGCGAGCTGGGAGATAGAGGATTTTGGTTGTGTTTTTGTGTGGCCCCTTTGTGGCTTGGGGGACTAAGGGTGGAGAAGAGTACCCCTAGTGTTTGTTGGGAGGTACTGGTGAAGTCTTCATGGTTAGAAAGCGAGGAGATGGACAGAGAGAAAGTGTAGGATATCATTTTCGACTTCTCGTCGTCGAATATGGTATTTTATTGAGAATTGTATTGTATTCAAATTCAAGTTGTACAATCTTTAACTTTGTTGAATGGACATTGGTTCTCACATTGTTTTTTTTTTTCTGTCATTTTTCATTAGAATATAGACGGTCCATGCAATTTTTGTAAGATGAATTTAGAATAAAATGGTTCTACTAAGTTCATAAGATCTCAGTGAGTTTCTTTTTCCCTATGTGAATTGAATGTAACCTCTGAAATTGTTTAATGGATTTAAATCCTCTGTTAATTTCATAACATCCTTGTGAATTTATTCTCTCTCTTGCCCAACGATATTCTACATGTTTTACACTGTGTTTTATGAAGAGTCTTTTCTCTGTGCCTCCCTTCTTACTCAACAGATTTATACTTTTTACTTTGTGTCTTTTAGGAAGCATTGGAGTTTTGAGCCTCCCTCTTGCCCAACGATTTTCTACATGTTAGAACACTTAAATTTCAACACTATGTTTTATGTTATACCTATTATCTATGCGTTTGTCTTCTTGGTATCTTAATCATTCTGAGTGGATAATTTTCTCAATGTTTTTTTTTACTATATTTTTTGCATTTTCATGAGAGCCCAATATCAGAGTCGACCTCCATTGCTCAACATTTGTATTCTTATATTCCCTGCATTTTTATGAGAGCCCAAGCTCTGAATCGACCTCCTTGCTTAGCAATTTCATGATGTCCTTTTAGTTTGTGTTGGGGATGAGCCTGAGCTATGTTCCCTTTCCTTTCTCAACGATTTCATGACTTCCTTTTACTATGCATTGGGGATGATCCAGAGCTCTGTTCCTTTCCCTTGCTCATCAAATTCATAGCTTCTTTTTACTCTACATTTTGGGGACAACCTTGATATATGTGCCTTCCTCTTGCTAGTGATTTCATACATCAATTTCCTCTCTTCTTTTTTCCCCTAGGATTTCATCCTGAAATTCGTGACCCTCTTGGCGTTTTAATTTCCTCTTGGCGTTTTAATTTCTTGAATCATATCAGTGTATGGAATTCAAATTTGCCCACATTTAGAGTTCCCTCCTAGCGATTTTTACCTTTTTTTCCAGCTAAATTTTCTCTTTGTTTATTTTACTTCATATTCTCTGCAATTTTCCTTAAAGAGGGACTGCGTTTTCCTTAACTGTAGTTTGATTTTTCCCCTAAATTATCTCTGTGTTTTTCGAAAAATAAGGGAAGTCGCACTTTCCAAGTTGGGTAAGCATCACCTTCCAGAATGAAATTTGTTACTTAATCCTCACATTCATGCTAAGACACCCTTAAAATCATCATGTGTTTAAGTCTACCAATATTCATGATGCATTGATTTTATCTTTGAAGTGGTGTGTTTTTATTGCAACAAGCTTTCAATCCTCCCCCTTTTTATGCCATATAATTATCTTTTGATATCTAATATAT
>SNQJ01S0009509.1:17829-57536 GCA_010110895.2 Picea sitchensis
CCAGGCACATTTGAAGCTACGCATCTTTCACCTGGAGACTCCATGATTCGAGGATCGATTGGCGACTCCAATGGTTCGATATGGAGAAAATTATGGCTCAAAGGTTTTCTTTCTATGACTTTTCCCAGATAGTTGGTTTTCCTAATGCACTTCCTGATAGAGACCAATGGGAAGATTTACTCCCTGAATTTCATGCAACCAGTTGGGAGGAACCAGCTGAGCATTTACTAGACTTCCATGAATCTATTCACCGACACAATATCACGCATGAGGATGTCTGGATGAAGCTCTTCAGGTATTCGTTGAAGGGAGCTTCTCTTGAATGGTGTCAGTCTCTTCCCGCTGCAAGCATCCACTCTTTAACAGGTTTTCATACAAATTTCAATTCATTTTGTAAAGACTACTATCCAGCTGATTGTTTGTTTGAAAACTGTTGTGAGGAGTTTTCTTTGCTTCATGAAGCCTCTGCTGGCCCTGAAGACCATGTCCATGATAAAGCCTTTACTGTGGAGGAAAGCATTTTCCATGAAAAAATAGAGGTGTTGAATGATATTAATTGTGTTTTCCCTAGAACAGAAGCATCTGACATTATTTCAGACACACCTGTTCCTTTAGATGTTCATAACGATCAACATGCCTCTTGTGAAAATTATGAGTTCATAGAGCAGATGTGGTCTATAGTAGATGGCTTACCTGGGTATCGGGTTGAAGTAGATGTTCCTAGCAGCCCTGCTTATGACGACGAAGACCTCCCCGTTTTTAAAGATGGGTTAGTTGTGGAAGATGATTCTTCTCTTTTCCCTCAGGGGGTTTCTCATGATATATTCTTACCTGGGATTAAAGAGAAAAGGATTATGTATGAGCATCCAGAAGCAGCAGGTCCCACTATCCCTGAAACATAAATTTTTTACGGGATCACTGTTCTGGAGGAGGATCATATCAATGGAGGACAACCCCTTTTTGATGTATATTATAGTGATGATGAGCAGCAAGATTATCCTACATTTGATCACTATAAAGATACTGAAGAGCCATTCAACAAGAATAACCACCCCATGGTCCCTATTTATGATGAATACGAATCTAACCCGGGGGAGAGCCAAGAAGAGGAAAAGGAACCAGAGGAGTAGTTGATCACGCATTTCATGTTCTATCCGGAGCCAGTCAGCGAGTAGCTACCGCCTAAGATCAGTGAGCCTACGTCAATTTTCCACTCACCTGTACTTATCAAAGATATTCAACCACATGTGAGCAACTCTGTAGCAGAGGAGGCTGCCTGTCACCAATTTTCCGAAATTTGCCACTCATTCTATGACCCTATTGGCGAATACATGGAGAGGCATGTCTTTTATGCCTTGGAGTCGCCCTATTTCATATCAACTTCATCCTGTGAGGAGAAGTTGATGAGTATAGCTGTTCTGCTGTCACGGTTACACTATCTGTTGGTGATCATCGACAGAAGGAAGGAGCTTCTATCCAGGAACCTACTTGAATGACTATGGTGGAAATCTGCTTTCACCTAGCCCCATGTAAAGTGTTTTATTAGTTTAGGATTGTATATAAATAATCTCCTTTGAGCATGTATCTTTTTTTTGTTGCTTTTATTTTTTGGCTTGTATTTTCAGCAGCATGATGTTTTGAGCCTGACTCCATAGCCCAACAGCAAGGCACTGAAGCTGCGGAATGAGTTCTTAGAGAATCACAGGGATGACTCTATCCCCCATGGAGCCTAATGTTAGCGACATTTCTTGTAGGGGGGGGATTAGAATGCGAAGGAGTGGGTTAAAAACCCACTTATCCTAAGTTTTGGATGCAAAATGTGTCTGTGGTAAGCGGCAAGAAAATCTGGACGGTAGGCATCTGCGTGCCCAGATCAACGACGTACATAGGATTCTGGAGCCCCCCCACCTTTCTACCTTTAAGCGGAGGGGGGTGGTCTGGAATCGGGGGCGCATCTCTCCGACGGCTGCGATTGGAGCGCTCGGATCAACGGTGCATAAGGCGATTCCAGACCCCCCTGCCTTTCTACCTTTAAGCAGAGGGGGGGCGTCCGGAATCGGGGGTGCATCTCTCCGACGGCTATGATCAGGGCGCCCGGATCAACGGCGCACAGGCGACCCATACCTCCTTTTCCTTTCTGCATTTAACCGCGTGGGCCCCTTCCCTATCTTGTCTCCTTTCGCACCATTCTCCTCCCCTTGCCATCCACTCGCCACCTGCCATGTGTCCCTCTCCCTTCCACGTCAACCTCCCATAAATAATGTGCCATTATATCCCATCTCCTACCCCCTCCGCTTATTGCCTTCTGTCGTGTGTTTTCCCCTGCCACATCTCCCCCCCACCTCATCACCCCTCATCTCACCCTCATAGTTTTGGTGCCACCACTCCCATTACGCTTCCCCAACCTTCCCGATGGCCTCCACGTCTATTTATCAGGCCATTCATCTAATCCAGGTGGCAGCGCGAGGGGCCTTCCACGTCCCAAAGTGCCAAGTTGGTCGGGCCGTTCTCAATCCCCATAAAGCAGTTATTGAGGTATTTGATGGTGGTTAGACATCATCTCCACCATAATGGGAAAGTCCGGAGACGAATTAAAAGCACGTCGATTCGTCCACAGAACTGTCAGGAGTTCGATTGTGTCTGCCATATGTGCACGATCATTCAGAGATTGCAGGTGCAGATTGTCAGAAGCCATGCAGACGCAAAGTTTTTAATGCAGCGTCTCGATTTTGTTTCCGTTGTTGTTTTGAGTATATGTAGGAATTTTCACCATTTTTGTATGGATCGATGGTTGAGAAAAGCTCCCGATTGTAAATTTTTAGTGAAGCGTTGGTCGCTTTGGTTAATGTATAAGGCATTTGAGATTTCTTACTTTATGGATGTCAGTTTCTTTTCCACCTCTTTGTATACCATGTTAGAAAAGCTCGGAATTGGAGGATCCAGTCGAGTTGTAGCTGTTATAGGATGATGTAGGTTGGATCACTGTAATAGTTACATGGTTTCTACTGAGTTCTTGTGACTTTCTTAGCGCTGAGAGACTTGGAATTGAAGGATTCAGTCAAGTCACCCCTCATCTCCTTGAAGCTCTCGACCAAGAGGATCTTGGCTTCTGAGTTTTTCTTCCTCAAGATTCCGAAGGCCTGTCGCCCGAGGCATCTTGCTCATCTTTCTCACAAGTTCTCCATCTACCACCCTTTAATCCATTTACTGACAGAAGTTGGATCAAGACCTCCCTTGCTTTCTGCATACCAGGCCCGGTTTCCTGAGTTAAAGCTATAGTTTCTCGAGTTTCTACCCATCCAATCACCCCATTAAATAAATCGTGACATAAAACTGATGGGTGTTAGGCTCTTCTCCTGCAAGAAATCTAGGGGTGACTTCTGACGCTAACAACGTGCTCCAAGGGTGCAACTCGCCTCTTTCCATTTTTTTTTGCACGACATGCCCTTCAGGACGCACTACGTGCTCCTATGGTGCCACTCGCCTCTTGACTGACTTGGTAGACATCAAAAACCCCTGGAGTCAATACTCCACTAGGTGATCTTGTGGGAGACTAAGGGACTCTAAGGAATAAGGCCCCTACCTTATTGCGTGCCCCTTAGAATCATCATGAGCGACTGTTGCAGTCGGCCCTCATGGAATCATGGGTATTCTCGAACTAGGTAATCATTAACCTACAGTTCGAGCCACGACGGGAGTGCTAGTAGGCTATGGCAGGGTTGTTGTCCACACCTCTCCCTCAACGTCTATGGTAGTGGTGTGTAACCCCTCTACTCCACATGTGAGTCTGGTCAGCAAGCTATCGTCAGCCTGCATCATCAACGAATCATGTCAGAAATATATCCATAATCATATCATCTAATCAAATGCACAAATGTCATATATACAACAATCAAACCCCAATTGTCCCCTCCCTGACTCAATCCAGAGTCCAAGGGGTTCCATCGATGCCTCTACATCCTCAAGGTCCAAAATCCTTCACACTCAGGAAAATCGAGTCAATATCATTTATCTAGGTCAATGCAACCAAATAACATGTCATCAATTCATAACGCCTCATAATCATAAATCAATGCCCAAAAGTATAATAATATGGATCACTTTCAAGCAAGTGTCCTCAAAGAATAAGTTTTCTCAGTGCGCACAAGAGCGGGATGTTACAGTTTTATTTACAAGATCTCATACTCCAAATCATGGAAGAGAGTTGGAATTGCTTGTTTTGGGAAAATAGTTGCTAAAGGATTGAAATGAGAAAACTAAAAAAGTTCTTCACTTCTCAAGAGGAGAAATCAAATATTCGTTTATGGGAAAATGGTAACACATTTACAGAAACTCTTGAAAACCCATCTGCAAAACGCAGCTATTTACCTTTGTGGTGGGGATTTTCTCCAGAAACAACATGGTTTGGGAGATATGGATATATCTTTGACATGCAATTTCCCATATTTTTTGTTGGAGTCAGCCTCCAATTTTTCTTTTGTTTGAACGACCCAGGGATATCAGAGATTGATGTTTAGCATGAAATTAATTAAATTAAATCAGTTTATGTAGTTTGGTCTTATAAAAATAATATTACAACTCTGGAAGAAGAAATGAGGAGCATGGAATAGCGAATGGACTTGGGATTGTAATGGGAAGACAATGAACCTCATTTTTCTTCAGAATTTTGTTCTGTGAGTAATTTTGGAGTTTTTTTAATATAATATCATTTGTTTTTATTTATGTGTTCATTTTCTTCATGTCATAGCTTTGTAGAATGAAACCTTAGATTTTGTCCACGTTTTATTAATACATTGTTGTGATATTAATTTGTGTATCTCAACTTTATCAATTCTTTGTGTGATTGATAAATAAATGCATGTGTAAAATGTATTATATTTTTCTTATGAAAATCACGTGTAAATAATTATTTCATTTTAATGAAATGAGTTTTGTTATGTAACATCTCGCTTTTGCGTGCACATGATTTGACTTATTCTTTGAGTAAACTTGCGTGCAAGTGATCTGATTCTATATATGGTTGTGTGTTTCACTTATGGATTTCGATGATGATGTTTATGGATTATGATGTTATGTTATTTGATATTTATGTATAGACAGTTTCTATTGACGTGTTTCTCCTGAGTGTGCAGGACACTTGACATATTGAGGGTGTCAATGGCATCAATGGACCTTCTTGGACTCCGCATCGAGTCAGAGACTAAACTGTATATGGTTTGAGTATTTCTATTTCTGCATATGTGACATATGATCGGGTATATTATGACGTTGTTATGGATCATTGACAGTGTTTCATTGATGGATGTAGGATGATGATTTCTTGTTAATCAAACTCACATAAGGAGTAAAGGGGTCATGCATAACAACCAAATATTGAGGGAAAGGTGCAGCAGAAGCCCTGCCACAACCTAATAACACTCTTGTCGTGGCTCGAATTGTGGGTTAACGATTACCTAGTTCGAGAGATCCACGATACCGTGAGGGAAAACTGAGATAGTTGCTCACGGAGATTCTAAGGGGCATGCAATAAGGCGGGGTCCTTATTCCTTAGAGTCCCTTAGTCTCTCACAAGGTCGTTTGATGGAGTATTGACTGCAAGGGTTGGACAACTACCAAAATCAGTCAAAGAAAAGTGGCACCTTTGGAGAACATAGTGCATCTTGAAAGGCACATCACATAAATAAAACATGAATAAAGGCGAGTGGCACCCTTGGAGCATGTAGTGCGTCTTGAAGGGAACATTGTGATTTTAATAAAGGTGAGTCAATGAACCTAGGTGCCTAGAAAACAATAATTTTTTTGACATGGTCGACATTAAAATAAATATTAATTGAGCAATTTTTATTAATTATTAAATCCCCTTAAAAATTATAAGCCTAGGTCTAAATAGGGTAAGAAGACTAAAAACTAAATAATCAATTAATAAAAGGGGGATGAATAAAAATCAAGTTAAAAATTAAAAGAGAAATATTTTATCTAAAGATTTAATTACTTATTATGTGAAAGACATGCTAAATTGGAACTAAGATCAGAAAGGAAATGAATGTAAAAAGAAATGTGGAAACATAGAAAGGAATCTAGTCTAGTCTAGTCTAGTCTAACTAAATAAATTTCCTAAATGAAACACAATTAAGTTTTAGAAAGGCGAAATTGACATTTAATTAAATTAAATAAGCGAATTTCTGGTGCAACTAAGGGATCGTGTGACAAGTGTACGGAGGAGAGTATTTCCTAATTATTTTTTAATAAAACGAATTAAACGTGCAAATGGAAAGTGGTCACTAAGAAAAACTCTATAAAAGTAATGGCTGAGAAGAGGAATGGATGAGGACTGGTATGAGTAAAGTTATTTTATCGGAATTTCTTTGATTGAATTTTACTTGTGAGATTTGAGATACCCAACTCGAGATAGAGAGAGTGGTAGCTCGACCTTGCAAAGCGAGCTGGGAACTAGAGTTTTCTGGTTATGTTTGTGCGTGACCCCTTTGCAGCTCAGGGGGATAAGGGGGAAGAAGAGTACCCCTAGCATTGGTTGGGAGATACTGGTGAGGTCTCAATTATTAGAAAGTTGAAGAAAGAAGAATCGTCAATTTAAATGTAATGTTTAAATTTTACATTACATATTCCATGGATTAAATCCTCGATTATATGAAACAACTTACTGCATTAGATCTACATTTAAATCTATATAATACAGTATTCTATGTGGGATTTCAATTCAACTTAAAAGATATAGTATTATGCACCTGAACTACATTTCCAACTCCTAATAACGGAAGAGAATATATCTGGCACGATGCTCTAGATGGATTGTTCCTGTATAAAAGAATAATCAATTGTATAGGCCAGATCTGATTAGTTAATTTTAGATTGGTTGTTGCTATGTAAAGGAATAAATAATCATACACATCAGTTATGTTTAGTCAAATTTTGGTTGATAGCTATTGTATAAAGGAATAAATAATGGTACATGTCGGTTCCAATTGTTACTTCTCTCTCAAAAAAAAAAATCATGGATTAGATATAATGGAGTTTTCACTTTGGTTGTCACCAATTTTATTTTTATTTTTATAGACATATAGTCGTAGAAACTAGTAGTGTTAGAACCCAAATATAAAATATTACCTTCCCTTGCTTTAAAAACAGTTCGGTGTTGATTCGATTATCCCCTTGGGATTTAAACTGAACTAAATAAAGATTCATCGTTGATCAATCATTGGTATTTCAACACTGATACCTGTATTTATCTCTTATTTAATAAATTTTGAAGTGTGCGGGACATAGATTTTTGAATCTGAGAGTTCAGAATTTGTGTACACACCAGTCGATTCTTTAAGAAGAATTACATTGTTTAAAGTTTAGGAGTGGGTAAAACCAACCTCCCATGACCACCGTGGATAGCCTTAACAATTACAACCTTATTCAGAATTAAAAGGTGTGATTCTTTATACCATAGCGTACTTGATCCTTCCTTAGCAAAATATATTCTCTAGCTATAGTTGTGTTGTCTTGGTTGATGGGTCTCCACCATTATATTCACCCACTCGATTTTGGATGACTACTTATATTTCAATGAAAGGAGTTCGATCTCTTTTTAGTTAAGGAAACCTTCCTTTAAAATTGTAGCAGGTTGGAATGTAGTGAATATTATAATATTCCTAAATATTACTTTACCTTGATGAATTATTGGTTGATTAAACATTATTTTTCATAAGAGCGTTGGGTTTTGAGATCTTTTACAAATTTCTTTTAAATTTACGATAGGTTTTGGACTTTGCTACTTTATCTTACTATTCTAAATATTAAGTTATTGTTAAGGTCAGTAAGTATAGTATTAGAGGATGATAAAGTTAGCGTAGTTATCTGTAATTAATCCATTGGGTTGTATAATCAATTTTTAGTAGCTCGTATGAAGTAATCCTTTAATTTCTAAATAATTTAATAGTTTTTATTAATAACTGATGATAATTTACATTGACTTACGATATCAACAAGTTAGAAATTAATTGGTTAAAAGACTACACAAAAATGGAGTGAGAAGATCAATTAATTTATATTAAATTTTAGTACTAACTTTAAAGGTCTCAATGTTGGTTAGTATAATAGAATGAGCATTGATTTATTCAAGTTATAATGTTAAATCATAGCTTGGTTCAAATTGAATTATGATAATTATTTTATGATTCTTAATTCTTATGTATCAGTGTCTTATTCGAATTTCACTTAATCATTGCTTGGAGGATGGATTGAGTAGAGTAGAGTAGTCCTTGCACTATGATGAAATAACGTTGATATATGATGGTTAACGATATTGTTTACCCTTGCACCATGATTAATTGGTAAATAATATTGTTGGATCGATCTAGTTGATGATTGGACTTGTTTGATAGTGGGACGTAGAAACCTCCTTGTTCCTCAGAACAGTCGTCAGCCCTGAGACCTTAAATAGTTAAAATCAATTGGAATGTGGGCTTGAGAATTGCTTATGTGTCTTATACGTCCTAACTTTGTAGGGTAGGTTGGACAGGTAGTCATTTTATATTCATTATCTGATTGAATGTTGTTGTAAATTGATTCAAGATATTATGATGTGCTAATATGCTACGCTATTTATGTTATGTGTTGTTATCCTTTGTTGACAAGTTAATTGCGTCGTTAGTGATTTCCATGATGAGTATCTGATACTTCTTTACTTATTATGTTGTTGAATAGGCACTGCCATGATCATGTGTCGATCTTAAATTCTTACTGCAAAAAAAAAAATTATCTTGTATGCTTCGACTTTTCTTAGGCATAATGGAGAGTCGTTACACGTTAATTGAAATAATACATTATTATTCTCCATAAAGGATTTATCTCAAAGTTACTTCATTAGATTCAACCATTAGATTGCAACTCTCCTCTTGATCAAGATAGTTTAGTCATTTTATTTTGTCATATTTTGTTTGTATGGTTTGTTTGAATGTAAATTTTTAATTGTAATTGTTTTGTCTAAATGATTTGATCATTTGAATAACTCATGTCATAAATTATATTCAAAATCATTTAGTTTAGTTCGATTGTTATCTTATTTTGAATATTATTGTTATCTTATATTGGATATTATTGTTCCAGTATGATTGAAGTTTGAATTATTTCTTTTCTTTATTATTTATAGATATTGTTTAGATTGGATTTTCCTGGGATTAAGTTCCTTTACATACTTTGAAATTCTCATTTTCACAAGGTTTCTAGTAAATCTTGTACCCATGTACAACTTGTAAATTTTGTCAATTTATGTAATTAAGTGTAAGGTTATCAAATCTAATAGATCATTGTAAATACTCGAAATTTGAGAGTTAGTAGTTAGGATCTTAGATAAATTTCCATTTATTTATTAGATAGATCCTTCCAATAAAGTCATTAAAACCATCAGGGATAGTTACCTTAAACATCTTAGGTTACACTTAAACAACCTTGGACCAGACTATTCCCTTTCAGTTGAAGAGTGGTCAATATCGCCTGTCAACAATATCATGATTAAATTACTCAACAATTAGAATCTCATGAAACCATAAAAATAGTCATGCATGAACATATAAGAAAATGAGTATCCATATATCATTTCAAATTTCATAAAAAATACCATCAAAACACCCATCAAGTATATGGATCTATTCTAGCTAAGTTTGTCTATAGAGATTCACTCTATAAGGGTGAAATACATATGGATAAATTGCTCAAAACAATAGGGAAGATCATGACACATACTCTCTATGTCCTCCTAGGTAGAATATATTGAGTTGTGTTGGTCCCATTGGACATTGACCTAATCAAATTCATTGCTCATGAACTAAAAATCCTTGTAGTCCAATATAGAGAATAGTTCAACCTAGATATCTCCCTCCTAAGAAACCTGCAATCCCTCAAATTTCAACGCATGGGAAAGGTTAGGAACATAATTCCTAATAATATAAGCATGAAATACATTATGCATATTTGTAGATGGGATGGAAGCTCAAGATTATAAGAAACTCATTTGATCCTCTCAAGAATCTTGAATGGTCCAATGAAACTAGGGAACAACTTCATTCCTTTATCAAACCTGAAGGAACTCTTAGAAATTTTCACTCTAATGAAAAGTTTGTTTCCTTCCTTATTTCTTTTATTTTTTCTCTTAATGTATATGTAATGTTTCTATTAGTCCCTAGCTTCCTTAATCCTTTTCTTCATCGTAATCATTTATTCCTCCATTGCTTGGAGCATGTTGGGTCCCAACATGACCCGATTCTCTTATCAAACCCAACTCAATGGTGTTCTATGGGGTCTCCTATATAGGAATTCATATGGTGTTGCATGAATGGAACTCTGATAACTATTATTGTATGAAGACTCCACTAGGGAACGATACCTTTCCTAGTAATTTTCCTGGTCCATGACATACATTCTTAGCATATCTTTAAATACTTGATTAGTTGTCTCTATTTTCCATATTTTGATGATATGTAGTACTAAATTTGAGATAAGTACCCATAGAAGTTCAAAGGCTTTACCAAAAATATCATAATTTGAACAAGAATATATGACTTAGGAGATTAAGAAGGTATGTATTATGGAAAATATTTTTAAAATGGTATCTAATATGGGTATATGCAAGGCAATATAAGAGGAAGTGATTTTCATCTTCTACCCACTTAATGTAACAAATATGACAAATTATTTCATCCCATGGTGTTTTGGGAGTTGTCCAATGCCCAGTTTCATTATGTACCTCATGAGAGTTTGTTCTTATTTTAGCAATGTTGATTTTATTCTTTTCACTTCTCAAAACTGAGAGGTAATTTTGATCTACAAGAATGTTGGTTAGTGAAACATCCATGGGGCCCAAAGGTTGGAATCCCAACCCCACCTAAAATGGGTTGTGTCCAGTTGAGCTATGCAAGCCTCGGTTGTAGATATGTTGGACATAGGGAAGACTCGCATCCCATGTGCGAGGGTGTTTTGAATTGTACATGCGTAGGATATGTACGATCATCTGATTGATGACCTCAGTTTGGCAATCTGTCTGGGGGTGGAAGGCAGTGGATTTGGTGAGCTTGGTATCCAGTAGTGACCAGAGGCTCAACCAGAATGTGTTGAGGAACCGACTATCACAATCTGAGATAATGGTTTGTGGGATCCCAAAATGTACCCATACATGTTCAAACAAGAGCTTGGCAATGGATTTTGTTGTGATGTTCTTCTTGCAGGCAGCTAGAATCACCATTTTGGAAAAGTGATCAACAACCACAAAAACATGGTCATTTCCCCTCTTGGTGGATGGGAGGTCCGACATGTAGTCCATTGAGATGGATTCCCATGACCTGTCAGGAGTACGAAGAGGGTTGTACAAGTCATGTTTCTTAGTGTTCGATTTAGCAATAGCAGAAGAAGTGCAGGACCTGATATACTTGCTGACATCTTGTCGAAGTTTCGGCCAGTAGAAATGTTTCTGCAGCACTGCAACTATATTTTCAATGCCAATGTGTCCTGCCACCTGACTGTAGTGAGCTTCCCAAATCAGATTTGCATGCTCGCTTGATGGAACACAATGATGGCCCAGAAAACACAACAACCCATCTTGAAGATGGAAATTAGTGACCACTGAGTTGGTGCCCAACATTTGGTAGGTAGTGTAGAAGTCAGGGTATATCTCATAGAGGTGGGGCCATCCGAACGTCTTGTGGCCACAAGAGTCTAGAACCGTGGTGAGTGTCGCAACTAGAGGTTGACTAAGGCAATCAACAACTAGGTTGGTACTTCATGTTTTATACTTGATGTTGAAGTGGAACTGTTGTAAGTATGTGGACCACTTCTAATGGCGGTCATTCTGCAATTTTCCTTGGGTCTACATGAACTGTAGTGGCTTGTGATCAATGTGGATGATTGTCTCCTTCCTAAGAATATAATGCATCCACTGGCGTAAATCTTGCACAATGGATTACATTTCTTTGTTGTAAGTAGGGTATTTATAGACAACATCTCATAGTGTCTCACTATGATATGCCATGGGGTGGCCATGTTGAGTGAGAACGGTGCCCACAACATAGTGTGAAGCATCTGTCTTGATCTCAAAGGGATGTTGCAGGTTTGGTAATGAAATTATTGGGGATGAGCACAAACGTTTCTTCAATTCATCGAAGTCTTGTTTTTGGGACAGGCCCCACACAATTTTTTCCTTACCGCCATCCCTAGTTACTTGGTTGAGGGTCCATGCGATATGAGAGAATCCCAACATGAACCTGCGATAGAAATTGGTGAGGCCCAAGAAACTCCAAAGTTTAGTGAATGTGGTTGGGGCTGGCTAGTCACGGATGAAATGGATCTTGGCTAGATCCACATTCACACTATGTCGATCAACAATGTAGCCTAATTAATGGACCTTGTCCATGCCAAAGGAGCATTTTTCCAAGTTTTCATATAGTGTGTGTTGTCACAGGGTGTGCAAAACCTACTGAATATGTTGCAAGTGTTCTGCCCAAGTCTTGTTTTAGATGAGGATGTCATCTAGATACACCACTACAAAATTATTGGTAAAAGGTCGTAGGATATTGTCCATCGTCCTCATAAAATTTGTTGGAGCATTTGTCTAACTAAAGGGCATGACCATCCATTCAAAAAGACCTTCTTTTGACTTGAAGGTGGTCTTCCATGCATCTGTTTATTCTATTGGGGCCTGGTGGTAGCCAGACTTCAGATCAATCTTACTAAAGTATTTGGCCCTCATGAGCTGATCAAGGAGGTTGTCGATTCGGGGAATCAGATACCGGTTTCAGACTGTAATTTTATTTAGGGCTCGGTAATCAATGTAGAGTCTCCAGGTCCCGTATTTCTTCTACACCAGCATGATTGGGCTCCCACAAGGCGATGAGATGAGATGTATTTTCCCCTTGTAGAGAAGTTCTTGGATCTTCCTCTTGATCTCCTTGTTTTATAACAAAGAGCAGCAGTAGACTGGCCCATTGGGTAGCGGTGTGCCTGGGGTCATATCAATGGGATGCTTGACCTGCTAGCGCAAAGGTACCCCGGTAGGAGAGGAGAAAATATATGAGTATTCTTCCATGACCTTATCCACTTGCTTCTATTGTGTGGAGAGATCGGTTGTGGAGGCCCTAGATGTGGTTGTGCTCTTTCACTCACTTTGAGAGTGAATCACGAAGAAGACAAATTTCTCGGTCTGAGAGATGACCTTCCTACATTGCTTGGCAGAGATCAAGGAAATAGCACTAGGAGGGATAGCCTCGGGTATCCTGTACAATTTCCTTTCCAAAGTAATAATAACAGTACGAGGCCTAAACTCATATACAACATGATGTTTCCATTAATAAGGTTGGCCCAAAAGAGCATTACAAATTTAGAGAGGAGAAACATCACACAATACCTTGTCTTTGAAGGGCTTGATACCGTATGACAATCGACACTGTTGGTTGAAGCAGAGATCGCTTCCTTGGTGGAGCCATCCAATGGTGTAGGGTTATGGGTGCGGCGTTGTCGACAAGGACAACCACTTGACAACCTTTACTGAGATGAGGTTCTTTTGGTTACCGCTATCAATGATGAAGTGCAGCAGGGTGCCTTTTACCCACATATGTGAATGGAAGAGGCGCTCGCCTTCTTCTGGCTTGTCTGGTTCACCAGGTTGGAGCTTAGTGGTAGCAATGGTGGCATTGGGTTCTGCATTAATGATCCGTCTTCCCCTTTCTGGTTCTAACTCAGAGTCAGAACCCACATCTGATTCATAGGATTTCACTTCAGCCACCAGTGACTGCTTTGAGCTGAAGTCAACAGTGTTATGCCAAGGGCTCTTGTGGAAGTCACACCACTTCCTGGTATCTTTCTTTGTCTTTCCAGTGTCCTTCTTTGCTTGCAGCTTGGACTGGTTTCCCTGATATTATCCATATTTTCTTTGTCCTTTGTTCTATGGATTGGGGTCGCCCCTTCCTGGATTTTACTATGAGGGGTTCCCAGACCCAAATTGTCGCGTCTTTTGTTTGAGATTCTGCTCGATTTTGACGACATATCGGTAGGCCGCACCCAAGGATGAAAATTCCAGAAGTTCCATTTTGGTCTGGATGTATCTATGTAGAGCACCATGATACTTGAGCACCATATGTCGCTCTAAATCTTTGATACCCATCTTGGTGCACAAGGTATGGAAAATATTTGTGAACTCTGGCACTGCTTGGTGTCTTTCTTGCCGCAATGTGGTCCATTTGGTATATAAGTCGTCATAACTTCCGAAAGGGTAGTATTGTTCCTTAATAACATCCCTGAAGGATTCCTAGTTGGTCATGACTGTAAATAATTAGGGTTCCTCTATTTCCTTTTGCTCATATAAAGTTTCCCACCAATCTTTGACATGGGGAATGGCTTTAAGGAATGCAAAAGTAATCTTTTCTCTATTCGAAAAGTTATGGACAGAAAAATACCCTTCTAGTAGATTCAACCACTTGTCTACGGCATATAAGTTTATCTGACCTTCAAATATAAGAATATCGAAGGTTATTTGTACCTTGAAGGGGGAAGCACCTCCGCTCGAGGAAGATGCATCGTCTGTTGGTAACCGTTGAAGGATTTGTGTGAAACTATCCATCATCTCGTTCCTCTGTTGCGTGAGGGCTTCCTCAAGCAACATTTTGAAAGGATCTCTTGTATCGTCATATTTATTTTCTACTTCCATGAGAGGTCTCTTGGTTGTGCGAGAGCTTTTATCCTTAAGAGAAACAAGATTGAGACCCAATTATTTGTATCATGACCTCGTTGGGTACATGCATTTAGACGACAAGGAGCAGACCACTCTTATACCACTGAACCAGATTTTATGAGTAGGAAAAAATGAATAAATATTATTTAAAGATGCTTAACATAGAATAAAAAATATATAGTAAAACTATTTTTCTATTCAATAAGGAAATAAGCTGAAACTGTAAAATGCAGCGGAAAACAAGCTTACTGGAATGGTGGCAGCTTATCTCTGAGAAGAGATGTGACGGTTGCGCTCATTCGCCAGAAGATCATTACAATGAGGCTATGAAGGCCCTTTTACAATAAAGGAATTTCAAAAACCCTATACATCCAAAAAACTTACCCTCGGAGATGAAGCGCCAAAATTTATGTGGGCCCCGTTTGGGTAAGTTAGTACATCAACTTCTCGGGGTTGTAACTTTTGCATATGATCTTCATTTTAGGCACATGATAGCCCGTTGGAAAGGTGTCATCGAGGAGATTCATTTTGGGGGCTCAATGAGAGCCTTTGGTTATCATTGAGTATCTCAATCCCAAAAAACCTTCATTTAGGCCCTCAAAATGTCCCCGGAAGTTAAAAACTGCTAAAAATAGTAAATTGCCAAAATTACCAGAACACTGTTTTGAGAGAGTTGGACAAGGTGGGTGGCCACCAATATCCACCTAGATCATGATGTGTTCCAATCATTTAAATATCAATCATTGAATACCTACATTGATTTCAACAACAATATAACACAAAACAATAGGGCATATTGATTTCAATCATATAAAATAAAACAATAGGGCATATTGATTTCAGTGATGATATTAAAAAAAATATTTAGAAAAAGAAGGAAGTTGAAATGATTTCAGCAATGATATAACACAAAACAATAGGATTCATTTATTTTAGAGATGATACAATGAAAATGATTTAGAACAATTGTTTTCTATGATTTCAATAATAACATAATGCAAAATAATGCAATGCATTGATTTTAGTTATGACACAATCATCTGGATTTTATGAGAAGAATGAAATCAATATAGATTAGTAAATATGTTTAACACAAAATAAGAGAGATACAGTAAAATTGGTTTCTATTCAATAAGGAAATACTCTGAAACTATAAAATGCAGTGGGAAACAAGCTTGATGGAATGGTGGCGGCTTATCTCTAAGAAGAGATGTGACGGTTGAGCTCATTCGCGAGAAGATGACTACAATGAGGCTCTGAAGGCCTTTTTTACAATAAGCATGAATTCCAAAACCCTAGACATCCCAAAACCTAACCCTAGGAGATGAAGCGCCAAAAGTCATGTGGACCTTGTTGGGGTAAGCTAGTACATCAATTCCCAGGGTTGTAACTTTTGCATACAACCTTTGTTTTAGGTGCACGATAGCTCGTTAGAAAGGTCTATCTGGGGAATACACATGTTTTCGTCAGACTCTGAATTTCTTTATAATTTAGATATGGTGAGCCCTGAAAATGTTGTTTAGGGCCTCAAAATGATCCCAGAAGTCGGGGACCCGTAAACTTGGAAAAAACTGCCCAACTAGAAAACTGCCAAAATGAACCAATTGGAATAGGTGGGAGGCCACTGACATCCATCTGTATCAATACTCCCCCCTTAGGTATACATGGTCTCCATTACATTGAGTTCCACCATTAGATAAGGAAATATATGTTGAATTTGGCCCCAGGTGAGCCACTTGCCTTGGTGTAGGAGCTGCCCTACTTTGATAACTCGATAAAGTTGGATCCTTTAATGTTGAGTGCCCTTGAAATATGTGTCCACAATATGATCATTGGATTCTTTTTGCATGTAGTCAAGGTTGAGATGTGTTGGTTTCAATTGTTCTGCTATCTCTGAGGTGTCCAATAATGGTGGGAAATATGGCCGAAGGAGAGCCACGTTGAATATTGGGTGTAGCCCAAGGAAAGGAGGAATGTTTAGCTCAAAATCATTGTCAACCACAGCCTTGGTGATGGTTTAAGACCCATAACGAAGTGGGAAGTGCTTCTGATGGGGCCCTGTAAGGCTTTCTTTCTGCAAGTGAAACCAAACTTTTCCTCCCACCTGAAACTTATGTGGCACCCGGTGTTGATCATGGCACTGTTTTGTTGGCCCTCGACCAAGTTTTGGAGAACCTTGGTCGTGTTTGACCATTTTTGGGACTTCGAAAGGCTGGTCGAAGACGAAGCACCGGGAGAAGCAGGGATCGCGAGATCTCACCCCCTTTTGTGGAATTTTTGGGTTTATGGTTTATGTAATGGGTATGGGATGTCAGCCCATGGGTTTACCCATCTTTAGGCCCCTTTTGTAAAGTATAAATAAGTAGCTTGGCGATGTAAGTAAGTGGTGCAAAATCAGTTGTAAGTCAGTGAGCTGAGTGCAAATAGTTGTAAATGGTTTGTGCATACTGTGTGTTGAGAACTTGCAAAGCTAAGTGCAAGTGATTGTAAGAAGGATTTGTGTTGTGCCAAGCTGGGGGAAGGAGGATCTGGCGAGGTGCACACAGATATCCTGTCATATGTGGAGTTGGATTTGTGTCTATGTGTATTGAAAGAAGATAATAAAGAGAAGAAGAGTTGGTGGACGTAGCCCCATGGTGGGGGTGAACCACATATATCCTATGTTGTGATTGCTTTGTGTCATTGATGTGATTTATGATTAGTGTTGAATCTTTATGTATGTTCGATGCATATGATATAGTATCTTAGTGCTTAATAACTTAGTTGAATGCTATATCTGTTGATGTTATGTGCTAAATGGTCGAATATGCTTAGATCTTGTTAAATACTGCGTTGTTTTGTAATTAGGGTTTTACCTGCGATGTGAATAAAGGGTTAAAGACTAATGAAAGTTAACTCCTAAGTGCTCTGTTAAGTATTATGATCACAGATCTGTGTCCCATCTAGGTTGTAGACACTTGAGTCCTACAACCACCTCTGCCTCTACCTCGGGTGAGACTTCATATTCTTCACAGGTGTTGCCGAAAGGGTCGGTAGTTAGGGTTTTGTTGGTGTGTTATTGAAGCGTTGAACCTTGGGTCTGCCCCTATGCCAACAAATGGCTCTGTTGTCGGGATTGAAACTGTGATTGTTGGGAACTAAGAAAAAGAGAAATATCTGAAAGATTTCTTCAGAGATACCTAGATTTCTTTAGAGGTACCTAGATCCTTATAGGGTTCATGTTGTTTTGAAAAATTTAAGGAATATTTCATGTTTGAGAAACTTGTGCTCCTTTTCCTAGGGAAAGTATTGTTTTCTACCTCTAGAATCTTTGGGAGGACATGCCCTAGTCCTCCCATTCTTTCCTTATTCATCTCCCAAATGTCATCATTTTTCAAAAAATTGACCTAATGGATGGAATCGTTGAACATAAGATTCTCTTCAATCTGGAAGGAAGCATATTGAAATTCTTCTAGACTTGTAGGTAATCGATCCTTGAGGGTGAACTACAAAGTTCCTTCTAAGGATTTTAGGTAATGTTGGAGAATAGTTATTTTTGGGTGAAAGTCGAGTTGAAGCTTTCCATTGAGAATGTTGAAGCTATCATTGAATTCCCTAATGTTTTCGTCTATTATTTTTCAAACTTCTAGGTATTGAGATTAAAAGGAGGCCATGCTTTCTTTTTTACATATATGTGTCCCAACTAGGTTGTAGACACTTGAGTCCTGCAACCCCCCCTGCCTCTACCTTGGGTGAGACTTCATATGCTTCGCAGGTGTTGCCGAAAGCGCCAATAGTTAGGGTTTTGTTGGTGCACAGCTGAAGTGTTGAACCTTGGGTCTGCCCCTATGCCAACAAATGGTTCCATTGCTGGGACTGAAACTGTGATTTGTGGGAACTAAAGAAAAGAGAAAGCTCTATGTGTAGATATGTTGCCCTAGTGCGCAGTATTCTACTTGACTTGCAAATCTCTGTGCTAAGAAGAGAAGTCCAATCTGAAGAAAAGAGGTAAGATCTTGAAGATTTGTGCTCTGGTAAGGGTAAGATAAGTGAAAATTTTTATTTCGAAAGAATGGATCTAGGTATGTAATAGATTTGGTCCTAGTCTAAGAACTAGGGTACACCTACAAGAAAGAAGATTTGATATGAATAGATCTGATAGAAATAGTGAAAGATATGTTATTCCTATGCATAGAAAGAATGTTTGGACTAACAAGTGGATGCAGGATCCTAGAAAAAAAAAATTGTAGACCCACCACTGTGATCCCAGTGCATAGTACAGGAAAGGTTGGGGATCGTTCAAGAGAAATAGATGGTTAACTCTTTGTTATAGTTGCAGAAGACCAGGACATATTTCTAAGGAATGCCTTGGTAGAGGTCCTATTTTCTTTTGTTGTAAGGCTACTGGACATGAAGTTTTGGATTTCCCTAGAATGATTGCTAAAGTTGAAAAGATGAATATGAGACAAGAAAACCATGAGACAGGCCAAGAAACTAAGGATATGATAAAACCCCAGAAAGAATCAGAGACTGCATTATTATAGATGAAAGAAACCTTGAATGATCACAGAGATATCAACTTATCAGAGATCTTAAAAGAGAAAGAGTACATAGAAACAAGAATAGGAGAATTCGACATAGAATGTGTTCTGGATGAGGAAACCCAGATGAATATCATGATGGAAATAACTTGGGAAATTTTGGGAAAGACTTCTATGGTTCCTTCATTAGGAGGAATATGATTATTTAGAGGAAATTTGATAACCCTATGTGGAAGACTTACCCAGACATCTATGAGTTCTCATGGAACTTCGATAGAAGAAGAAATTGAGATCGTTAAATTTCTTGAGAACAATGCTCCATTTTCTATTTTGCTAGGAAAAACCTGGATTGAAAAAGATCAGATACGAAGGAAACAAGAAGAGGAGGATCTAGAACAGAAAAAACAAGAACTTTGAGATTTCATGGCTAGGAGAATAGCGCACTTACTGAAAGAACAAGAGGACCAGTCGAAGCTACTAAGGACCATAGACCTAGATGTCAAAGTTGAAAGAACGCAGGAAGACTTGAAACACCTGTCTATATAAGAGATTAGAACACCTACCCCAGAAAGAGAAGAAGTATTACCCTCGAAACCTATGAAAGAACATCCACAGTGCGAAGTTAATATGCCAAGAGGAGATAAGAACAATAATGGAAAGAGGAAACCAGTGACTCAGATTACAGGAAAGAAATCCAGAAAGCTCAGCAAGAAGAAAGAAAAGTTAGAAAAGTTACAGGAAGTTCAAGGGAGGACTCCGCAGAAGAAGGTTTGCAAAACTGGAAATTCTTTGGGGTATCAAAACAACAAAGATTGGCACTTCGCCACGACGAAGCAATATGACCATTGGAGGTGTCCTGACTATTACAACGATGCTCCAGAATGGCTAGAAACATAGTTATTGTCAGAACATTCACCACTAGACCATTGGGACCGTGCCATAACAGATGGAATAGAGTTGAGGCATTCCTTCCTGTTGGAAGTGTTTGTTACGACTTTGTCTATTTATCCCATCGAGCGTTGCACCGAGAACACTTTTTCCAATTGTGATTATCCGAGCCCATGGAGAATTAGTTTCTTTCACGCAATGATTATTGAAGACCTCGCCATCCATTCTGTTACATTGAGTGTTGTTCACCGACCTGAGATATTATATATCAAGTGTGCATGTCGAACGGAATTAGCGCAGTATAAAAAGTCATCAAAGAGATCCTAATATACCTCATGGCCGAGATGGTGATTTCCATAGGCATCCAAGCTTCATTGACGAGAGGAGTGCAAGCATCCTCGTCGACTGCTCATGGATCTGGACCATCCCGAGCTGTGACAAAGAAACCAACAAAGCATCGTGATGACTTAGTGAATGTGAAGCTCATCCCATTTATCATGCCTGACTACATCCCACCTTTGGCTGGCGCAGTGAGTCGTGATAGTGTCCCAAGGGACTTCAACTACATAGTCATCACTGCGTATCTCCCGAAGGGGATACATGCAGTCAAACCGCAGTTGGAGAGGATTTCGTCATTGAACCTCAACGACTATAACCTAGGAGATCGCAAGAACTATGGAATGCTCGCACCATACAAATATTTGACCAGGACCAAGGGGAAGAATTCAAAGATCATCCCTCAACCATGGACCATAGACATCTCGAGGTCCACTATATTGAACGTGATGAAGATACCACACTTCGGAAGACATCAGGAGGTTAAAGTGTGCGTCAAGATCCTGTTGTCTTTCTTTCATGGTGGTTATTTGTGGCTGGACAGATGCATCACCATCGATCTGACGCTGATCCATCGGATCACCTAACTAAGCATGCAAGGGCCAGACCCACAAGAATTTTATCCAGGGAAGGCTATAAATCACACCCTGACATAGACAATCAAAGACACCTATGGCAATGTGGAAAAGGGGAAGCAGGGCTACAAGGTATCCACCTTCCATAATGGTGTAGTGCATGTATTTTGTCAGTTGATTGATGGTAATCTAGTAAATAAGAACATACCTACACATGTCACGGGGTTTATCATCAACCTCCCAGGTAAATGCGTGGAATGGCTACAAATGAACTAGGAGAGCTTCCTTGTCAACCAGTTAGAGAAATACTTCCGTGAAGCTTAGGATCAGGACTATGAGTTCCATTTTAGTTGGTTGTTGATCCTCATCACCTTCATTTCTTGGTAGATGCTGGAAGGTGCGACCTTCCCTAAGATTGAGCGATCAGAACCCTTAGCCATGAAGTTCACCATGCTCTAGTATTCAAGCGACATGGCTAAACAATGGTAGTCAAATGCGGTGTTCCACACCTATTACCTATAGTTGAAGAGGGCTATTGAGTCTTACCCTTGCATGACATCGAATACTTTGCACATGTTCAGACCATTTGTGAAGTTCCGCACAGATAAACATTGTATTTATATTGTTGCACAAAGAGACGAACATAAAGAAGAGCTCCAATCTTACTACAAGCTCATTAAGGAGGACATGGAAGAAATAACTAAGGAGTGGCCTATAGAGTTCCTTGTATTAGTCAACCAAGCAGAACTGTCTGACCCTGACCTAATCGGAAGTCCTCTAGTCATTCGTGAAGAGTATGATTCATCGAGCAGTAGTAGAAGGAAGAAAAAGGAAGAGGTACAGAAGCTAAACAATGCATCAAAAGAGACTGCTTCAAAATCACCTAGAGGGGGAGGTGATGACGAAGTAGAAAAATAAGAAGACAAAGGAGAAGAAGACGAATAGAAAAAAGGTGAAGTAACACTGCCTAGGGACCCTATTGACGAAGCTAAGACCTCCAAGAAAAGAAAGGTTTCCCCCACGAAACCTACATCGCGGAAGAAGTCCAAAGATACTAAACCACAGATGCAAATTGTTCTCATGATGGATGACATAGATTCATCATCGTCACTGTCTCAGATACCTTAGAATATATCTTACAACGTAATGAAGCCCAACCAGAGACCATGTATGAAACAATTGAAGTAGAGCTGAAAGGGGTACAACAAGCCCTCCACTCTAGCTGCGGAGTGACTATTGTGCCCCTGTCATCATAAGGAACAGAGTTGGGAGACGAACATGCCCAGCTCTGTTGAATAGAAGATGCGATCGAAGATCACCTTCGTCATGTCTAGGAGGAAAAGGAACATGCCACAAAGGCCCTAAAGCAAGAAAAAGAGAAAGCCCGAGAAAAATGTCGGGTTGCGCAACAGGAAAAAGACGACATCCAAGCCAAGTTTGTAGAGGATAGAGTGCAGATCGAGAAGAAGAAGGAACAGCTGCTCCCAGAGAATATTGGAGTTAAAGAAGCAGTCATTAGAGCACTTTTCTCTGTGACAGGATTAGAACATATGCAAGAAGACCCAGTGGAAAGACAAGTATGGAATATTCTGGAAGTCATTCAGCAGCTCCAATAGAGGATAGTCGAACTAGATTTATAAGCAGTGCCAAGCATTCCATAGGAAGTGTGAGATATAAGAGAATAAATTGTGAGGAGTGCAGTTGAGAGAATCAAGGCATTATCCTTGGAATGAAATAAGCTTAGTAGTCGAAGTGTGAAGACCTACGAGCGCCTTCCAGAGGACCCTAAGCTCATGAGACTAGAGTCACAACTCCAAGAGGAAAAAAAGAAAGCAACAACAATGCAAACACAGTTGAAGCTACTATCACTGGTCAAGAGGATGAAAAGAGCCCACGAATAATGCATGGTTCAGCAACAGGCCCATGCCATTCAGAGCAAGGTCATGTTAGTGACCCAACGACTCTAGCGAGTGCAGGATGCATCTTGCATACTTTTTGAGGAGATTGAAGGACAAGGTGCACAGATAGAACAAGTAGTCACCTCAATTAAATAGCGATTGGAAGGACCAGTCACCGAGAAGATAATTCAAGAGTTCTTCGAGCAGGAGGCTCTGGTGAAGCAATAGGTTGAAGCAGCTGGAGCCAAGCTCGATGCATTTGAGGCAGAGTTACCCATATCAGAGTGACTCGGGATGAGTCACAAGTGAGTGTTGGGGGATTTTTGGCCCTTGACCAAGTTTTGGAGAACTTGGGTCACGTTTGACCGATTTTGGGACTTCGAAAGGCTGGTTGAAGGTGGAGTGCAAGGCGAAGCAAAGATCGTGGGATCTCGGCCCCTTATTAGGGCATTTTTGGGTTTAGGGTTTATGTAACAGGTATGGGATGTCGGCCCATGGGTTTACCCATGTTTAGACCCATTTTGTAATGTATAAATAGATAACTAGGAAATGTAAGAAGAGGTAGGTGTGCTAAGGAGATATCTAGTAGAATTGGCTTAGTGAAAAGTTAAAAGCTTTGTGCATACTGTGTGTTAAGAAATTGCAGAACTAAGTGCAAGTGATTGTAAGAAGATTGTGTACATATTCTAAGAAGGTTTTGTGCTTAAACCTAGCTCAGGGAAGGAGGATATGGAGAGGTGCGCGCAGATCTCCTGTCTTATGCGGATTAGGTTCATGTGCCTATGGGCTTCTAGAAGATTGAAAGAAGACAATAAAGAAGAGAAGAGTTGGTGGACGTAGCCCCACACTGGGGTGAACCATGTATATCATGTGTTGTGGTTGCTTTGTACATTATAGTTGTTATGTTATCGATGTGATGTATTCTTAGTGAAATGATATGTGTTAGATGCATTTGATATAATAGCTTAGTTATTAGTAATATGAATGATTGTTAGATCTGATCTATTTCTATGTGCTAAGTGTTGGATGTATTTGATCTTGTGGAATACTGCGTTGCTCTGTAATTAGGGTTTGAATCTGCGATGTGAATAAGGGTTAAATGCTGATGAATGTTAACGATTAAGTGCTCTGTTAGTGTTATAATCACATATCTGTGTCCCAGCTAGGTTGCAGACTATGTTCTATTGGGACCTGGTTGTATCCATACTTCAAATCAATCTTACTAAAGTATTTGTCCCCTGTGAGCTGATCAAAGAGGTCATCAATTCGGGGAATCGAGTATTGTTTCAAGACTATGTTTTTATTTAGAGATCGGTAATCAATGCAAAATCACCATGTCCCATATTTCTTATGCACCATCATGATTGGGCTCCCACAAGACAATGATATGGGATGGATGTGCCCCTTGTGGAGCATTTCTTAGATCTGCTTCTTGATCTCCTCATTTTCTAATAGAGAGCAGCGGTAGACTGGCCCATTGGGTAGCGGTGCACTAGGGGTCATATCAATGGGATGCTTGACCTGGTAGTGAAGAGGTACCCCGGTAGGTGAGGAGACGATATCTGAGTATTCTTCCATGACCTTATCCACTTTCTTCTGTTGTGTGGAGATATCGGTCGTGGACGCCCTAGATGTGGCTGTGATATTTCTCTCACTCTGAGAGTGAATCACGAAGAAGAAAAATTTCACGGCCTGAGAGATGACCTTCCTGCATTTATTAGCAGAGATCAAGGAAATAACACTAGGTGGGACTGTCTCGGGTATCCTGTACAATTTCATATTCAAAGTAATAATAATACTACAAGTCCTAGAATCATATAGAGCATGGTGTTTCCATAAATAAGGTTGGCTCAAAATAACATTACAAACTTAGAGAGGAAAAACATCACACAATACCTCGTCTTTGAAGGGCTTTATGTCGTACTACAGTCGACACTATTGGCTGACATGGAGATCACTTCCTTGGCGGAGCCATCAAATGGTGTAGGGTTGCGGGTGCAACATTGTCGGCAAGGCTAGACTCTTGACAACCTCTACTAAGATGAGGTTCTTTTAGATACTGTTATCAAGAATGAAGTGTAGTGGGGTGCCTTTTACCCACATTTGTGAATGGAAAAGGTGATCTCCTTCTTTTGTCGTGTCTAGTTCACTGGGGTGGAGCTTGGTGTTAGCAACGGTGGCACTAGGTTCCTCATCAATGACCTGCCTCCCCATTTCTAGTTCTAACTCAGAGTCGGAACCTGCATCTGATTCAGAGGCTTTCACTTTAGCAACCAGCGACTACTTTGAGAGGAAATTAGCAGTGTTATGCCAAGGGCTCTTATGGAAGTCACACCACTTCCCGATATCTTTCTTTGTCTTTCTAGTGTCCTTATTTTCTTATGGCTTGGAATGGTTGTCCTAATGTTGTCCATATTTAATCTGTCCTTTGTTCTATATATTGGGGCTGCCCTTTCCTAGATTTTTCTATGAGAGGTTCCTAGGCCCAAATTGTCGCGTCTTTTGTTTGAGCTTCTGCTCGATTTTGAAAACATATCAATAGGTCGTTCCCAAGGACGAGATGTTCAGAAATTCCATTTCGATCTGGATGTATCTATGTAGAGCACCACGATACTTGAGCACCAGATGTCACTCAGAATATTTGATACCTAGCTTGGTGTGTAAGGTATGGAAGATATTTGTGAACTCTGGCACTGCTTAGTCTCTTTCTTGTCATAGTGTGGTCCATTTTGTATACAAGTCATCATAACTTCAGAAAGGGTAGTATTGTTCCTTAATAGCATCCTTGAAGGATTCCCAGGTGACCACGACTGTAAATAACGAGGGTTCCTCTATTTCCTTTTTCTCATAGAAAATTTCCCACCAATCCTTGACATAGGGAACGACTTTGAGGAGTGCAAAAGTAATCTTTTCTCTATTCGAAAAGTTATAGACAAAAAAATACCCTTCTAGTAGATTCAACCATTTGTCTATAGCATCTACGTCTATCTGACCTTCAAATATAGGAATATCAAAGTTTATTTATACCTTGAAGGGGGTGGCACCTCCGCTCGAGAAAGATGCATTGCATGTCGGTATCCCCTGAATGATTTGCACAAAACTATCCATCATATTGTTCCTTTGTTGTGTGAGGGATTCCTCAAGCAATATTTTGAAAGGATCTCTTGTCCCATTGTCTTTGTTTATCCCTCCATGAGAGGTATCTTGGGCATGCGAGAGATTTTTTCCTCAAGAGAAACAAGCTTGAGACCTAATTTGTTTTACCCTAACCTCGTTGGGGACATGCATTAAGGGCAACAAGGAGAAGACCACTTTGATACCACTGATCCGGATTTTATGAGAAGAAAAAAATGAAGAGAGATTATTAAAATATTTTTAACACATAATAACAGAGATATAGTAAAACTGGTTTCTATTCAATAAGGAAATAAGTTGAAACTGTAAAATGCAGCAGAAAATAAGCTTCTTGGAATGGTGGTGGCTTATCTCAGAGAAGAGATGTGACGGTTGCACTCATTCGCAAGAATATGATTGCAATGAGGCTCTAAAGGCATTTTTTACAATAAGCATGAATTCCAAAACCCTAGACATCCCAAAACGTAACCCTAGGAGACAAAGCACCAAAATTCATGTGGGCCCCATTGGGGTAAGCTAGTACATCAACTTCCTGGGGTCGTAACTTTTGCATACGATCTTCTTTTTAGGCGCACGATAACCCGTTGGAAAGTTATATTCGAGGAATACACATGTTGTCATTAGACTATAATATTACTTGCAATCTAACTATGGTGAGCCCTGAAAATGTTGTTTAGGGTCTCAAAACGACACTGGAAGTCGGGGACCCAAAAACTAGGAAAAAACCACCAAACTAGAAAACTACCAAAATGAACCAGTTGGAATAGGTGGAAGGCCATCGACATCCATCTGGATCACACAATGATAAATTATTTAGAGAAATTAGTTGCATTGATTTCAATAATGACATAATGCAAAACAATATGAATTGATTTAAATGATGATACAACGAAAAATGATTCAACATAATCAATCATTTGTATTCATTTTAACAATGATATAACATAAAAAAATAAGGTGCATTGATTTTAGTGATAGTGATATAGCATAAAACAATAGGATGCATTGATTTGAGTGATAGTGATATAGCATATACCATAAAACAATAGGGTGCATTTATTTCAATGATGATATTAAAAAAATGATTTAGAGAAATAAGAGAGTCTAAATGATTTCAACAATGATATAACACAAAAACAATAGGGTTCATTTTTTTAGAGATGATAGAATGGAAAATGATTTACAACAATTAGTTGTTATGATTTCGATAATGACATAATGCAAAACAATGCAATGCATTCTTTTTAGTGATGACACAATGATAAACGATTTAGAGCAATTAGTTGCATCGATTTCAACAATGACATAATGCAAAAAAATATGCATTGATTTAAGTGATAATACAATGAAAAATGATTTAGCATAATCAAGTAATTGTATTCATTTTAACTATGATATAATATAAAACAATATGGTGCATTGATTTTAGTGATCATACTATGAAAAATGATTTGGTGCATTAATTAATTGAGGAAATGATACAAATGGAATTATTCCTCTATATTGATTTTAGTATCACTATGAAAAATGATTCAATGCATTAATTAATTGAATAAATTATACGAAGTAAATTATTCCTCTATATTGATTTCAATTGTAAGATATCGCAAATTATCAAGTGAAATGAATTTAGCAATAATGTAGTGAAAACCAATTTTGAAACATATATATAAGTTCAAGTCCTATACTTTGTTTGGCTAGGTGTGATTTATCTATTAGTATTTGCACATTAAAACCATTATAATATTAATATATATAAAACATGAAAAATAGGTGAGCTCTAAAATTTCTCATGGTCTCACTTTTACTCCAATTAAAGCTTTGCAAGGTCTCCAATTTCAACCTCCATTTCCATATTAACAATATAAAAAGATGGAAATGTGTGTCGGTCTGTGTAGGAGAAAAGAAGAAGAAAATAGATTGAGATCAATTACTATGTAATATATGAGTTATTCAATATGTTCCTCATATCACTTCTTAATAATATTTTGTAGTATATATGTTATTCAATATCTTAACAATTCGATTTTGTTATTATTCAACATCTTCATCGGTAAACATTGTTTCTTTGTTATTATTTGGATTCATAATTATGTGAATTTCAAAGTATCAAATTCATCTTAAGCATATACATATAAATAAAGATTATCGTCTGAAAATTTCAAGTTCATATGCACTACTGGAACCAGCGTAGATCCATTTAACTCCAGATCTATCATGCACCAAGAGGGATCAAATCCCTTGAGGTGAAAACCTTTCCTCAAAATTCTCACTCTAAAATGAGTTTTGCACCTCGAGGGATATGATCCCTCTCGGTGCATGATAGATCCGGAGTTAAATGGATCTACATTGGTATGGTGCATGTTGAGGGTGATAGTTATCTTGGGTATCACTTTGAATATTCCTTAGCCACCAAATTTGAAGCCTTTCTTCCATTTTATTTTTGAACCCATTTTTCTTATCTTGCTAGGGATTGTTTAAAGAAATAGAGCATGCAAAGGCCCAACAATATTAACCTCTTATATTGTTTTTTATGGTTATAAAACCATTGTCTCTTACATTACTATTTGGTTTTATAAGTCCTACAATTCATTCATATAAATTTTATCCTTGGTTTTTTATGGTTGATGTTTTTGGATGAGATATAAGGCTTGAACCCAATACCTTGTTACCTAATACCTTTACTAGCTATCTCTTACAATAGTTTTAGGCCATGAACTCAATCAAATTCTTTAATTTGGACTATTGTCATTGGTGGTAAGATATAAGGCCCAAAGGCCCTCCCATATTGACTTCTAATTTGCATATTTGACTTGGGTTTGACTCCAAACCTGCTAAGAACACTTATAGACAACGGTATTGATTAATGTTGGTATGTGATGGTTTAATTTGTTTGAAGAGAAAGTTTACCCAATGATTGATATTGTTATTTACATTGGACTTTTTCATAGATTATGTGCAAAACATCATGATAGAAATCTACCCATGATGGCATGAGCTGCTAGCCATGACACAACTATTTGAAATGGTTGTGCATATTCTTGATAGTAGTCTTGATTTATAATGTTAAAAATTCTAGATGGTAGATTTTGGTAAAATTCTTATTATTTTTCCTTTGATAATTGAACATTGGTTTCCACCTTTTGTGCATATGTTTTGTTGTGATGGTGGCAAAGGAATCTGACCCATAGAATTGAATTGTTTACCTTTCTTTGTGTGCATAGAAACCTACAATTCTATGAATGGGAATGTATGAGGGTTTGTTGGTGCATACACAACACTATTGTTTACATGCATGAGACTTTCTTTTGGGATATACATATAGAGTTTCGAAAACATACTACTGGTTATATCTTGCTACCATATAGGTTTATGCTAGATTTAGAATATTACTCTTTTATTATAGGGGTTTTCGAACTGTACTTGCATCTAACTATGTTATATATGGTACTTTGGATTCCTTTATATTCTATATTTTTAAGTTTCATTTTTAACTTGTTTGAAATACGATAAGTTTAATATCAATGTGATTTAATAATTGATTTTTGTCTTAGATGTTATGGTGTTTAGTAATTTTTGTCATTATTTATTCAGTAAGGATGTTTGTTAGGTTTTTAGGGTATATATTGTTCAAATCCTTACAGAGATAACATAAAGTTAAAAAGAAATTTGTCTTTATCTCCTATTTTCAATATTGGTATAGAAATTAAATGGTATGTGATGAAATTGTGTTTTAAAAATAAAAATAATATTATTTATTTAGGTATTTAGTTTATTAATATTTTGTTTTGTTTTATATATCTAAGTTACATTTAGTTTAATTTTTCCATATACATGCATTATCAATGTCAAGGTGATGTGGGAAAAATTTCCATCATCAATAGCATGGATTATCATTGGAAAAAAGACCTAATAAGACTCTCTCTCGAAAAATCATCTGGATTTTTGTCTTATAACCATTACTAATTTTGAAATTTTACCAATTGCATCCTAATCCATTATTTATGTTTTTTTTTTGAATAAAATGAATGAAATATAGTTAAATTAATATTCAAAATGTAATATACCCTAAACTAATTTAACGAAACCAAAATGCACGGGACGAGTTAAAGAAAATGCATAAAATAACCGAGAATTAGTTTAAAACATTACACTACATACACTCTAAATCATTAACAACAAATTGAGAACAACGTACAAGCAAAGTTGAAAGTGACAATTCCATATCCAAACCAGCCAAAACACTAAAGGTACTCATTTCATTTTAAATAATTTCATTCTCTTTACCTTTGGTAAACTATTTTGAATTAATTTAGGTACGATCATATTCTCTTTAACCAGAAGGGACTCATTGCATATTGGGATGCAAACACTTGCGACAAAGTATAGACACAAGTAATTGAGAAGAATTTGATTTCTGCAATTGGAACAAGCGAAGGTGATATATTTATAATTAAAGCGAAAGCGAAGGTGATATATTTATAATTAAAGCGAATCTGATTTCATCAGATGGAAAATTTCTTGCAATTGAAACAAGTGAAGGTGGTATCTTCATAATCAAAGTGAGAAAGATGCATCCCTGTCATAAAATGGTAACAAGAGCTCATAGGTTTTTTTTAGTCCAATGGAATTTTCACTTCATTCAAGAGCATTTTCTTATGCTTATGGAAACTCAAGTTTAAAGGTTACAAGAATTGAATAACAAAATCACAAAGATAGAAATCTACTATTGAGATTTTTCATGATTTTTCGTTTCATATGATTATTTTACTTGGTGAAGAGAAAAATGTTTTAGAAACGAAGTCACAAGATTTTCATCCTTTAAACTTGTTAGTTGTTCTTAGATTTGGTATGAAAATGTTATGTTTTTTTCTCTAGTGACCATTATTGTTTTTACTATGTATGAGGTGTTTGACATGATATATCAACTAGGAAATTCTAAGATTTGATTAAATAGGGGTATTGCAAAATTTCCTTGGTTCTAATTAATGAACAATCTATTATGAATATTTATGAGACCTCTCATGACGAGAAAATTATGGTGTTATACACTAAACTAGTGAGGGAATTTAGTTAGTTTGCAATAAATTTATAGAAGATTCTATGGAGATATATGTGCTGAGGAATAAACACAATCCTACATTCACGAGGATAATGCAATCAAAAGGGTTTTTGTTGCTAGACGATTGCATGCTTTACTAACTATTGACATGAAGGAGATTAAATTTGATCCATTTGGGTTGCTTGAATCCAAATGAATTGGATTTTGTTATTATTAACAAATCAAATCAAAATTTTATTAGTTCAATTTGGATTTTTCATTAACTTGCAAATTTGATGCCTCACAAGTATATAGATAATGATTTGCATGTGGATAATGACTTGACTAGAATTTGGCTATTAAGTTTTTTTATATCACTAAGGAATATATGATCATCAAGGTATGTTGACCATATCATCGCATCACTAAAGTGAGTATTCACTTGATTATTCCTATAAATTCTTATTCTTATTCATTATTTTTCATTGAAATTATATAAAATTAATTAATGACTTGAATGTAGGTACTAATGGGGATTGAAAACATGATATATGAAAGTGAGGAAATCCATTGTCAAAATAACTAGAAGGAAAAGTCTTGACAACACTAAACATGAATAAATCAAAGGAATCCAATATCACAATGAAGAATTTTTACAAATGTATTGACAAAGCCAGGATAAAGAGTGTGGTCTTGCTATCACTCAACATGAAAATGATGTATTCATTATAATTTTCCATTTTTGTAATCCTTGAAGTTTTTCAAGAATTTCCATAGGGAAATGATCAATATTTAAAAACATGACCATTCAAAAAAAACTATGTCATAATGTTTAACTTGAATGACCTATTTTGTAACAAAAAGAGTGTAATTGTAAAACAAGGGGAGTTGCGTAGCAACAAGTCTTTGCCTAGAAAGTAGAGAAGCTTGGTGTTTGGCTTTGATGCAGTAGGTAAAGATTGACATCTGTCATTCACCAGCTGAAATAGGCCGCTTAATGCACTTGCATAGCTTGTCAATTGCCACCAAAAATCTTAATCGAGTGCATCGTGCTCTAACCTTCAGTAATCACAGCAGCGTGGTGCTCATCAATTTATGTTTTAATAACTTGACTTGCATGCTTCAGGAGAGTCGGGGCCAGAACAAGAACATGCCCGTTTTCATTGTGGTGTATAATAAATTAGAGGGAAATTTACCCAACTGGCTTTGGGATCTCCACAGCCTGTGACTTCTGGACTTCTCAAACAATAAATTCACAGGACAAATCCCTGCAAAGATTGGTTCATTGTAAGCTCTGAGAAAATATAATGATACGCAATATGAGCCAGAAACTCTGTGGAACGATAAAATCATATTGAATTTCAAAGGAATATTGCTCTATTATGATAATTTCTTTTCAACACAAGATTTTCTGGATCTATCGGGAAAAAGGCTAACTGGGCAGATTCTTTCAGAAATAGGATTTTTTAATTGCCTTAGAAATTTGAAAATTCCATTGAAAATTCTTTAATTGACAAATCCAAAATAAACTTATAAGTAAAGTAAATATTATCAAATCTAAATATAAAAATGTTTTATTACAAGTGGAAAGAGATAGCGTCTAGGAGCTCGAATCTCGTGAGCCCTACCACATTTTCCTCAGAAATATGACCTTTGTTGCATGCTTCAAAAATGTGCATTGATAAAGAAAACATTTGAAACGTGTAATGTGTACCAGATCAATGGCATACAGACCATGTTTCTGAATGTGCATTGATAAAGAAAACATTTGAAACGTGTAATGTGTACCAGATCAATGGCATATAGACCATGTTTCTGATATCTGATAAAGATGGGGTGAACAGAAAACTTCTCTTTCCAGTAGCACCAAACACAGACGCAACCTCCAACATACATTCAAAGTTATGTTATCGCTCAAATTCAAAGAGAAGAATATTGTTCATAAATATCAGACTTTCGTCGATGTTTCTATCTTAATCGGTGTCTTGTCACTGGGGTTGTATTTGGAGGCAGACTTGAAATGTAACCAACAGTAACTGAATATGTGAACACTCGACCAACAACTTTACATTAATGATATATCTCTGAGACCCTCACTCGATCGACAACGCTTTCTGGAAATAAATGCATGCATGCACTTGCTTTGCGTTGTTGTTGTCGAGGGCAATGTGGGAAGAGGCTAGCGCAGACCAGGAAGGCAGAGCACGTGATCGATCTGGCGAGAAGAAACAAACAATAGCTAGGGAGTGGGTAGTGGTCAAGAGTTGCAGATGATGGTTCTATATACTATGTTCGAGTGTCTAAATACAGACCGAAGTCGGCTAACTGTACAAGAGCTCATTGCACACATAAAAGCTAAAAATTTAAATTTGAGAAAAGGCCACAATTGTAAGTTGGGAATATCACGTTTTCATTGTTTGCATGGCATATGAAAAATGTTTCTAAGTACGGTAAGTTTGAGAAATTCATCCAGATTTTTAGTTTTGAAAGAAAATATTAATGGAAATATCATGTTTTCATTGTTCTCATGGCATAAGAAATCTGTTTTTCAATAAGGTAAGTTTGAGAAAGTCAACCAATTTGTTAGTTTTGAAAGAAAATATTAATTGAAATATCACTTTTTCATTGTTTTCATGGAATAAGTTTTTTAGTAGGGTAAGTTTGAGAAAGTCATCCAGGTTGTTAGTTTTGAAAGAAAATATTAATGGTTGAAATTTAAAAAATTCGGGGCTCATTTCCTTTTCAGTTACAAAACCCCTTGTGTGTGAGTGAGAGGTATCATTTCTCATGAGATCAGCTCTCAAAACCAGAAATATTGAGCCATCGTCAAGCCCAATACTATAATAAATACTTAATAAACCTTGTGACCAAAATCCACATTCTTAGGGTTTTCTAATTTCTCATGTGTTATTCTGAATAAAATAATTTTTACCTTAATTATAGTTACACATTGTTCATTGTTACAATTCCATTCCACAACCATGCAATAATGGTTTTCTACTTAGTCACCAAAAAACCTACATAAAGATAAATATCAATCCACTCTCAGCCATGTGGTTTATTCACCATGTGGTCCATGCCTAAAAGGATAAAATAAAGGGCTTAAGCTAAAAAAACCTATAAATCCAGGCATGGGGCAATATTTCTCATTGTACAGAATATTGTCTGGTGCTACTACGAGAGGTCTGAAAGAAAGATGCGAAAAAGAGATCCGCGAATAAGGTAAAAGTGGAAGACGCAAGGGTAAGTGCATAGAGAAATTTAGTGGATGTGAATAACTATATGGATGCGTCTATAATATAAAAGGAGTAGTGACCCTGAACAGGTGCGGTTACCTGAAATTTTGTGCTATCAATTTGATTAACCGAGCAAGATGTAGAATATGGATCTCTGGTACCAGTTGATAGGTATTGTAATTGCAAGAAGAAGACTTGAGTTAAAGGTGCAGTTACCTGAAAGTCTGTGCTATCAATTTGATTAACTGAGCAGGATGTAGAAGATGGATCTCTGGTACCACTTGATAGGTATTGTAATTGCAAGAAGAAGACTTGAGTTAAAGAAACTGATCGAGGAGGAAGATAATTGGTCACACACCATTAGAATGAATCAACACTACATTAACGCCTTGATCATGTTACAGCTATGGTGTACCGGTTGTCAGCCTAACAACATCGGGAAGACAAGTCAATATGGAAGAACTGCTGAAAGCATCTAAGAAGGAAATCTTATAGTCAGGTTTCATGTCCATTATCTACCATGTTTCATGTCCGTTACGCCATGCAGTTGTTGCATGTTAAGCCACGGGGAGATGTAATAAACAAATATGGGATATCTACTACGGGCTATGGACTTTGCATAGTTCTAAACATTAAATGTTTTGAACTAATGCTTAATTCAAACCTAGCATTAATCCACTTTTCCTATATACGCTATCAATATATGTCAATGCATGTAATGTATCCTAAGTTTGTTTTCTGTGTGTCTCAGGAAGAGGCCAAATAAGGTCTCAAAGTTAAAAACTTTGGAGTAAAATCTAAATGAACGTTAAAAAATTACATAACATTATTTAAAGTTTGGTTAAAACCATTGGTTACCATGCCATATTAATAAAACATTGAAAACTTGATTACTATTAGTCCCTGCAAGCCGTAAGGCAGGGACTAATAAGACCCCACAACATAAAGTTATGTACCTTTCAAAAGAAAAAAGAAGGAAAACCACATAAATTAAAACCTAAATCACCACATGGCAAGAAGATTAAGAAATGGTGGCTATGAGGAAAAATGTTATAAATGTAATGAAATCAAATCAAGTTGGGGATTTTTCATTCTGAATAAAGGCTATTTTTCTCTGAAGAAGACACGACCACTACAATCTCTTCCTTTTCTGCTATAAAATTTCTTTATTTCTTAATCAGAGAAGCCATTGTTGGACAAGACTACTACTAGAGATTTTTGTTGTGTTGTGAATACGAGATACACTATTCTTGTTGTTCATTGATGTATTGGAAGGCTATGGGAATGCTAACCTTATGTTGTAAACTACTATTACAATATTGTATGTGTCCCTTCTCTCTCGTGTTTTAGTGTTTTGGCTGGTTTGGATATGGAATTGTCACTTTCAACTTTGCTTGTAGGTTACCTTTAGTTTGTTGTTTATGATTTATAGTGTATGTAGTGTAATGTTGCAAACTAATTCTGGATTATTTTATGCATTTGATTTAACTCATTCCGTGCATTTTGGTTTCGTTAAATTAGTTTAGGGCATACTACATTTTGAATATTAAATTAGCTACATTTGATTCATTGCATTCAAAAAACTATAAATGATAGACTAGGACACAATTGGTAAAATTTCAAAACTAGTAATGGCTACTAGGCCAAAATCCAGATGGTTTTTCCTACACCAAATAGGAGAGAGAGTCTGATTAGGTCTCTTTTCCAATGATAATCCATGCTATTGATGATGGCATTTTTCCTCATAACACCTTGACATTGATAGTGCATGTATATGGAAAACTTAAGCTAGATGTAACTTAGATATATAAAACAAAACAAAATATTAATAAACGAAATACCTAAGTAAATAATATTATTTTTATTTTTAAAACACCATTTCATCACATACCATTTAATTTGTACACCAATATTGAAAATAGGACATAAAGACAAATTTATTTTTAGCTTTATGTTCTATTTGTAAGGATTTGAACAATATATACCCTAAAAACCTAACAAACATCCTTACTAATAATGAATAAATAATGCCAAAAATTACTAAATACCATAACATCTAAGACAAAAATCAATTATTAAATCACATTGATATTAAACTTACCGTATTCCAAACAAGTTAAAAATGAAGCTTAAAAATATAGAATATAAAGGGATCCAAAGTACCATATATAACATAGTTAGATGCAAGTCCAGTTCGAAAAACCCTGTAATAAAAGAGTAAGATTCTAAATCTAGCATAAACCTATGTGGTAGCAAGATATAACCAGTAGTATGTTTTCAAAACTCTATATTTATATCCCAAAATAAAGTCTCATGCATGTAAACAATAGTGTTGTGTATGCACCAACAAACCCTCATACATTCCCATTCATAGAATTGTAGGTTTCTATGCACACAAAGAAAGGTAAACAATTCAATTATATGGGTTAAATTTTTTTGCCACCATCACAAAAGGTGGAAACCAATGTTCAATTATCAAAGGAAAAATAATAAGAATTTGACCAAAATCTACTATATAGAATTTTTAACATTGTAAATCAAGACTGCTATCAAGAATATGCACAACCATTTCAAATAGATGTGTCATGGCTAGCAGCTCATGCCATCATGGGTAGATTTCTGTCATGATGTTTTGCACATAATCTATGAAACAATCAAATGTAAACAACAATATCAATCATTGGGTAAACTTCCTCTTCAAACAAATTAAACCATCACACACCAACATTAATCAATACTATTGTCTATAAGTGTTTTTAGCGGGTTTGGGGTCAAACCCAAGTCAAATATGCAAAGTGGAAGTCAATATGGGAGGGCCTTTGGGCCTTATATCTTACCACCAATGACAATAGTCCAAATTAAAGAGTTTGATTGATTTCATGGCTTGAAACTATTGTAAGACATAGCTAGTAAAGGTATTAGGTAACAAGGTATTGGGTTCAAGCCTTATAGCTCATCCAAAAACATCAACCATAAACAACCAAGGAGAAAAGTTATATGAATTAATTGTAGGACCGTATAAAACCAAATAGTAATGCAAGAGACAATGGTTTTATAACCATAAAAAACAATAGAAGAGGTTAATATTGTTGGGCCTTTGCATGCTCTATTTCTTTAAGCAATACCTAGCAAGATATGAGAAATGGGTTCAAAAATATAATGGAAGAAAGGCTTCAAATTTGGTGGCTAAGGAATATTCAAAGTGATACCCAAGATAACTATCACCCTCAACATGCACCATACCAATGTAGATCCATTTAACTTTGGATCTATCATGCACCGAGAGGGATCATATCCCTCGAGGTGAAAACTTCCTTTTAGAGTGAGAATTTTGAGGAAAGTTTTTCACCTCGAGGGATTTGATTCCTCTTGGTGCATGATAGATCCAGAGTTAAATGGATCTATGTTGGTTCCATTAGTGCATATGAACTTGAAATTTTCGGACGATAATATTTATTTATATGTATATGATTAAGATGAACTTGAAACTTTGAAATTCATATAATTATGAATCCAAATAATAACAAAGCAACAATGTTTACTGATGAAGATGTTGAATAATAACAAAATCGAATTGTTAAGATATTGAATAACATATATACTACAACATATTATTAAGAAGTGATATGAGGAACATATTGAATAACTCATATATTACATAGTAATTGATCTCAATCTATTTTCTTCTTCTTTTCTCCTACACAGACCGACATACATTTCCATCTTTTTGTATTGTTAATATGGAAATGGAGGTTGAAATTGGAGACCTTGCAAAGATTTAATTGGAGATATTGGAGTAAAAGTGAGACCTTGAGGAGACCTGGAGCAATATGCAATGAGTCCCTTCTAGTTTACCTTTGGTTTTGAAATAATTTCATTTTAAAATAGATTTGAGAATTTGAAAGTGAAACTGGGTTTAAGCAAAGAACTTGAAGTTGCCCATTTTTAAAAAACTCTAGCTTCTTCATAAAAACTCTAATCTACAATCATTTTTCTGCAAGGGGTAGAGGATAGAAATCACATTCAAATGAGTGGTCATAAGCCTAGCTTCAACATAAACTTCAAGGTGTTGATAATCGATAAAGTACAACATGCCTCATTATCGAGAAATTCCAACTACACATCCGCATACATGTAGGTTTCAGAATCAAATTATAGGAGTTGTGTTGAGATCAAAAGCAATGAGGTACAAAAGTAGAATAAACACAAAGAGATTGAAATCAATAAGGCCAAAATTTTGGGATTCTCTTTATTTCAACAAATAATGAACATAAATAGGTGTACTATCATATCAAAGTATCTCTTCAAACATGCATGCATTCATTTATTTAGAAAACGTCAACACTTTTATCAAACCACTATGCTTACTTGTCTAGATGTTTCCTACATTAATTTAGAGATCATTGATTTTGTAGTTACGAGCAACATGATCCTAAGCAGTGTGAGTTTATTTCTCCTTTAAAAATTCATCAAAATTTGGCTTCTACATAGACACCCATATCAAATCAAAAAAATGAATCAATCATATTAAATAATTAATATTCTAATCTTTAGAACAAAAACTTTCTATAAGAAAAATAAAGCTCAATAAAACAAGTCATAATATTACCTTGAATACCAATGAATTGTTGGCTCACTTATGTGCATCCTTCCTAACTGTGGGGGGTTGATGACCCAGGGTTCATCCAAAGTTGACCAAAAAAACCCCAAGGAATTGTCATATCAATCTTCAGTAAATGTCTGAAGAAGGTCTCACCTAAGCCGCCATGAGAATCATAGAGACCATATGGTCTTGTGTCAGAGAAGGGATAAAGCATACCAAGAAGCCATTTAGGCTAAAATTCATGCATTCCATCAAAATCCATTAACAGACTAACAATACACACCATTAACACATTCATACATTACACTCAGAATAAACAAATCCATTGACGAAGACAATTGCAACCTTATATTATCAATATTAAATGGTAGAATGCATACATCAATAGACCCACAATGCAATAGGAATAGCACGTTGCACTCTAATCCATTCTACAACTCATGAAATACAATGATCTATGTGTTCTTTTTTCATATTATGCACATTCTACTAGACTAAATCCATTACAGACTCTATATAGCAATGTTTCAGCCACACACAAAACTGTTACAAAGACTCATAACATGACTCATGCAAAAACTTTGATTGACTTCTCTTCTGCGTACTTGAGACCAGGGATGATTTTAAGGATGGAAATTTATTTTAAAATGTAGAAACCTTGGCGAATCTTACTAATCCTTCATATGCCAACTATAAATGTTTGGCGATATTTTTGTAAAAATATTCAAATTTATAAGGATTTTATATAGTTTT
>SNQJ01S0009509.1:57586-81997 GCA_010110895.2 Picea sitchensis
TTTAAGGATGGAAATTTATTTTAAAATGTAGAAACCTTGGCGAATCTTACTAATCCTTCATATGCCAACTATAAATGTTTGGCGATATTTTTGTAAAAATATTCAAATTTATAAGGATTTTATATAGTTTTTATAAAATTTTGCCGATTTTTAAGGTAAAATAATTTTATCCTATAGAATTTGGGCGAATCATTTTTAAAATAGCGAATCTCGTTTTTGGAAAAACCATGGAAAATTAGCCCATGAGCGAAATTTAGCCCCTAAAATCATCCATGCTTGAGACTCCCTCTTCTCTTCCTTTGTTTCTCCTTTTCCTTGATTTGGATTATATTGAGAACAACATGAAGGACCAGATATAACAAGGAAACACACAGAGAAATTAAAATAAGCACAATAATACAATTGAACTTGGATTCTATTAATGATTTTTTGGAATACAAATGATTGTAAAATGCAAATCACACAAGCTAGCTAGAATGGTGGTATATTTTCCTTGAAGAGAGAGATTTTTCGGCTACACTCATTCACAAGAAGTTGATTACTAAGAGGTTAAAATGGCCTTTTAACATAAAGCATCAATGAGAAAACCCTAAAAATCCAAAACCCTAACCCCAAAAGAACTTCCCTGGGGCGTAACTTTTGCATACGATCTTTGTTTTTGTTGCTCGATGGCCCATCGAAAAGGTCTAGCCGAGAAGTAAAAATTATGTACAGACTAGCATATACTTTTTTATACATGGTAGGCATTATCAAGACAAAACAAAATGTCATTTAAGTCCTCAAAACTACCCCAAATTTTGGGACCCCGAAAACTATAGAAAAACTGCCAAGATGTGGAACCATTATGAATTAGTGGAATGGGTGGGTGGCCACTAGTATCCACATGGATAATTCCTCCCCCCTTAGGATGTAATGGTCCCCATTGCATCAAGTTCCTCCTGATGACTCGATAGATTTGAATGTTCTACTAGCAGGTGACCTTCATCTTGGTGTCCATGATCCGATAAATTTTCTCATATTCAATGTAGTCAAGATTGACTTATGTAGGGTCCAAGTGCTCAGCCATGTCTAAAGTGTCTAGGATAGGTGGAAAATATGGTCGAGGTAATTCCACATTAAATACAGGGTGCAAGCCTAGGAAAAGAAGAATACTTATTTCAAAATCAATCTCACCCACAACCTTAGTGATGGTGTAAGGCCTATATCAAAGTGGGCAAAGCTTCTGATTGGGTCCTCTAAGATGCTCTTTCTAAAAATGAAACCATAACTTATCTCCCACCTAAAACTTGTGTGGTACCTATTTCTTGTTGTGACACTTCTTGTACTTGGAATTGGATTTCAACAAAATATCATGAACTTGTTTTTGGATGTGTTGGATTCATTCAAAAAAATTAGCTACTCGATCAGCCTCAATGTTTGCATGGGAGGAATCTTCTTGTGTAGTTTCAATGGGTAGAGCTACGTCAATGGGGGAAAATGGTTGGAACCCCAAGCATACATGAAAAGGGTCATGGAAAATAGCACTACAGAGGTATATTTTGTAGCTATGTTGAACATAAGGAAGGCTCTCATCCCATGTGAATGGATGTTTGGAATTGTACATCCTTGAGATATGAACAATCATCATGTTGACTACCTCTACTTGTCCATAAGTTTGTGGGTGGAAGGTAGTCGATTTGGTCAGGTTGGTGTCCATCATTGACCATAGGTTTGAATGGAAAGTACTTAGGAACCTACTATCACAATCTAAAATAATGGTTTGTGGGAGCCCAAAATGAACCCAAACACATTCAAATAAGATCTTACTAGTGGCCTCGGTTGTGATACTCTTCTTGCAGGATACCAAAACTGTCATCTTAGAGTATCGATCAACAACCAAAAAGACATCCATTACCATGCTTGGTTGAAGGTATACCCGACATGTAATTCATGGAGATTGACTCCCAAGGCCTATCAGGAGTAGGTAGAGGGGTGTGGGTAAAATCATGATGGGTAACACTTTTTCTTGTTTTATGACAATTGTTTTTTTTATTTTAACAGGATCTTAACCTTTCGGTAAACAAAAGTATTTTTTTATTTAGAATTTTAATTTACTATTAAAAAAAAAAAAACTTCTGAGGAATTTTGTTAGCTTTCTACTGACTATTTTTCAATTTTTTTTATTGGTATTTGATATGTCAATTTGGAAATTGTTTGATAGTATGTTCCTTAAAAATGAAGGGAAAGAAAATGAGTTATTTTTCCCCCAACAATGTATACATTATTAAACTTTTGTTTTTGACAAATGAAATATATTGGAACAATATACAGAGACTCTATTTTATGATGACTATAGTTTTGAATCTAACAGATGAATATTCTAATTTCTAGAATTTTTTTAAGTTGACCAATCTGAAAAAGTTACAGATTTTAAACACAGGTTTTCCCCCACCATGTTTCTATCTTAATTTTTACTTAAAATTAAAATCTAAAAATACCCTTTTGAAGAGAACAGTTTAAGGATTATGAATTTAAATTTTCCATAATTTTCCACTATGTATTTTTAGAGATATGGATTTTTCATTTCACTGAATCATAATCTCACCTAAAAATACTATGCAGTGATTTTTTTATTAAATAAAATTAGATAAAAACAATGAAAATGAAAACAAATTATATCCAATGAAAGTAGATTCAATTTTAAAAATGTTGGTATCAATTCCAAAACTAAATTCTAAGTATTTATAAGAGTCTGCTACCTCCAAAGATCAAGGAAGATGGAGAGAATTTGCAGTTTCCTACAAACAATCCCATTTTCGGGTTTTCGGCCTATTATCACTCCAGGAAACTCTCCTAGGTTGTATGTCAGAGATGCCTGGTAACTCAATCTTTTTGGTAACTATTTTCTCAATAATAAGTGTGGGTTTGGATCAAGATGAATATCCTAATCTTTGGATTGTATCTTCAAGACAGTCTAGCTATATTCATGCAATACAAGGCCTTCAAGAGCTATTATCAGATAGGTTTGTAAAACAAATGGATAAGAAAACCAATCAGTTAACCAGAACATACATAGGCAATATATATGATGGGTCAAAAAACTAGCCAAAATGCTTATGATTCTCGCTTAACAGTCAAAAGTAAGATGACAATTACCATGGGACCATTAAACACAGACAAAGAACAATTTCAACTCATATGCATAGACAAAAGATGAAGGAGAGTCTGACAATAACAAATGAAAGAAGCTTGCAGGCTTAATATATTAAAGAAAGTGTCTTTCATACAAAAACAGTAGATCATAGAGCTCAAAATCCAACCTTGTGTTCTTCATATGTTCTTGGCTTTATAGCCTTTTACAAACAGTTTCCAGATCCTAGATATCTAGATCAAATTTTGCCAAATATAGAAAATCAATAATTGGCTTAAGTAGACTAGATCAATTCAACTTCTTGACTGCTCTTTTTGCTCTTCAGATTCTGGGTAAGCCTTCCGAGGCTGTTGGATCTCCTGTGATATGAGAGGATTCGAACTAGACACCTGTTGATAGTCAACAAATTTATCTCCTTAACAATAGCTAATCGTTACTTACCTTTTCTGTCTTTTAAAACATCTCCAAAACCAAAACAAACTCTTGATAGAGATGTCATTAATTATTTTCCATCGATTGGAACCACTTCTGAACCTTTTGAACAAGAAAAACTTGGATCTGTGCAAAAACATTAGCTTTTTTCCTTATCAGTGCTTTCGGTAGCTAGAGGAAATAGAATTTGGGTTGATTAGCTATCGAAAGCTCTGCTTTCAGTGGCTAATGAACAATCAATATGTTTTCCTAAGCCACCAAAACATGAGATTGTCAAAATTTCAAATATACCTTTGTCTCACCTCAAAAAACGCCTCAGGACTGATCTTTTTATACCTCTGTATCTTGCTCAAGATTCATAGGGTTACTAGCTGTTTCTGGTTCCTTGCATTGAACTGACACCTCTGCAAGGGTCTCAAGAGAAGCGTGAGCTTGGTGTTTTGAAGCCATTGCTTTTTTCCTCAAAGCCCTGACCTTTTTCTTCAAACCTTGGGCTACTCTCCATAAGCTGTTGTAGTCCTTTACAATCTTGTTTTTCTTTTTCTTTTCCCTTATTCTTTCATGGGCTAGTCTTTTCAGAGATGAATTGCTTTCTGCAAAGTTTTTTGATAGGGTTTCATACCTGGTCTTTATTACTCTTTCAAGCACCTCTTGCTCAGCTAGCTTCTTCTTAGCTTCTTGATTTCTTTTGATTTATTCTGCTTTTCTCGTTTGCTAGATGAGGCCTCTGCAACTTGTGGCTCTTGTTCTTCTTGGGGAGTAGGTGATGGAAGGTTCTCATAACTTGATGTGTATATATCCACAAAAACAGAGTTGTCACGCCCTGTAGTAACTGAATCCCCATGCCCTGTTTCCAAATGATGCTCTTCATCTTCTAAGTCTGAATAAGGGAGATTAAGGATGTTTTTGTTTAATAGAACTTCACTAAACTCTTCTTCCTCACTATTAAAATTATATTTCTTCTTCGTGTTTCCCAATTTAGAGGAAGGAGAGGGTTGATTGACTGGGATTGGATAAATAGCTCTTCTCCTTCTCTTTCCACTTCTGGGAGTGGAGATTTCTTGGAATGAGAACTCTTTTTTCCCTCTAGCTAAACCTCAGTCTGGAAATCATTCTAGAATAGGAAATAATTCCATTCTTTACCCTTTCTTTGCAACAGTTCACAAACCAACAGTTTGATTAAGCTATGGTGTGATAATCTACCTGAAACCTGACTGGGTTTGGCCTTGACTTCATGAGCCATCTTGGATAAGCTTCGGTGGAGGAAATAAGGCATATTAAGTGGATTTCTTCCTGTCAAATGATTTATAAGTTTGAAATGATACATCATTACCCTGTTGTATCTCCCTTCACAGGTTATATACACCATTATAGCCTTCAATAACTGCTGCCAATTCTCCTCAAGGAAAGATAATGGAATATCTTTCTTCCAAATAAAACCTCTGTGTTCTGGTTTTAAATAAGACTTGAACTCAACATTCTTAATCACAGTGGTTTTGAACCATTTCTCTCCAGTCGTGGGAAGATTTGTGACTTTGGCTATGAGGGCTTCATCAATTTCGAATTCATCCCAGCCGATGATTGCTTTCTTTCCATCAAAACTTAGAGCGAAAGCCTCCGCCACCTGCTAATGAAATCTTTGTAGTTTTTGACAAAAACTATAACAGCCTGCATATTTGAACATTTGGCATACCTCGAGATTAGATTCCAGGTACCCGATATCGTTAAGCTCCTTCCTCAGTGTCGACGTTCCTTTATTCATTTGCCACGACGTTTTCGCGCACCCGTGATCAAAGGAGTGGATTTCAGGCAGGGTTACAGTGCGTAAACTTAGTGATAATTGGATCAACTGGGCTAAAACTGAGATAACTGGGGGGGGTTTTGAATCATGGCACTAATTGCAAGGAGTGCGGTGAAATGGTTGATGATGTGCAGATGTCATGGTGAATTAACTAAAAATGGTGGGTAGTACAACAGCGTATAACTTAATGATACCACGATCAGGAGAGATTTGCTCATCTCATAGCAAGATCAGCTTTTCAGTCGTGAATGGTTCCTTCTCCAGTCCTTTCGGCGGCCTGTGCAATCATGGAAACACTGAACCCGCCATTTGAAACGTGTGATATGACGTGGTTGGTCTTTGCTTGCTTCAATGTTTTCGGTGGCTAAAATAGCCTTGAGTTCCTTTATTTAAGCTCCTGAAAGCTAGGTCTTTTGGTGGCTAATGAACAACCGATATGTTCGCCTAAGTCACTGAAACCTGAGATTTGAATTTGATCTAGCACAAACTAAACGAACTTTTATTTAAACCTTATTACATGAGTAAAGCTTAGAAAAATGAACCTTTAAAAATTTAAAAAGTATTTTTTTTTAAAAGACTCTCTATCACCTAAAAAGAAAAATCTCGATTGATTTATTTGAGGAGATAAAACTGGCTCCTATTGGGGGTGAACGCCTCCCTGTGAGGTTTCAAGAACCACAGAACCAATGCCTTTCCTAAGAAAAGAAAAATTAAAACTATCTGCTAGTGTTTCCATTGGGCATGGAGTTATTCTGTAAAAACAAAAAGACTAAAAATAAAATCACAATGATAAGGCTTCAAAGCCTTAGATAAAATAGAGTTTCAGAAAATGCCTGTTCACTGAGCCACCAAACATTTCTTCACCTCCCAAACTTTGCAGAATGAAGGTGTTGTTGTGTTGTACTTGAGTTATCATGAAAGGACCGGTCCACAAAGAGTTAAACTTGATGTGTTTTCCTTTATTTTGTCTGAGGGCGTCCCATTTCAGAACCCAGTCACCAACCTGAAAATTATTCACCTTTGCCTTTCTGTCAAAAGTGTCCTTGATCCTCTTTTGATGAGCCTCTGATTTGTCCACTAATTGTTCTCTGACCTGTTGTATTTCTACCAAGTCAAGCATTCTTCATACCATATCATTTGATTCAGTTTTCTCTTCCTGAAAAAATTTAGCCACTGGTAAAACTAGCTGGATAGGGAAAATGGCATCAGTACCATAGAATAATTTGAAGGGAGAAGTTCCTATGGATTTCTTGTTAGTTACTCTATCTACCCAAAGAGAAAACTTTAGTTTAGAATCCCAACTCTTTTGATTCTCCTCCAAAAGATTTCTGATGATTCTGATTAGACTCTTATTGGATGACTCTGCGAGGCCATTACCTTGAGGGTAGTAGGGGGTAGAATGCACCAATTGAATGCCCATTGATTTACAAATGTCAACCAATGCATCAGCTTTGAAAGTTTTTGCATTATCTGTTACTACCCTTTTTGGGTAACCGAATCTGCTCAGGATGTTCTCATAAAAAAATTCATGATGACCTGATGAGTGGCATTCCTGGTGGGGATTGCCTCTATCCATTTTGTAAAATAGTCAGTGGCTACCAAGATCCATTTATGCTGACCACTAGATGAAGGATTAATTTCGCCTATAAAATCTAAACCCCACTACTGAAAAGGACCATTCACTACAATAGGTCTCAAGGGAAGAGATTTTAGTTGTTGTTTTCCTGTGAGTCTTTGACATTTATCACAAGATTTCATGAAGGTGCACACATCTGAAAAAAGAAAAGGCCAATAGTACCCATCCCTTAAGATCTTATGAGCTGTGGTCTTCCAGTAATGGTGGCCCCCACAAATGCTTGAATGAAACTGATGTAAAACTTCAACTGACTCTTCTTTGTTTAAACATCTAAGTAGTAAACCAACAGGATCTTTCCAATACAAAAGATTATTATAAATGCAGAATTTGATTGCTCTGAGCTTAAGGGCTCGAGCTTGAGTCATGCTAAGTTCAGAAGGAACTTCTAACTTTTGTAAAAAATGAATAATACCTTAATACCACTCACATGAAGACAAATGCTCAGCCACCTACTGGTTGTTATGTTGTCCTTCTGCTTCTATCTCTATCTGCAAACCTGTTGAACTTTCCCCAATGAAATTTATGTCCAAAAGATCATAGTTTTCTTCCGTCAAAAGGTTGGCAAGGCCTTGGCCTTTTACCAGTTTAGTGGGCTTCACTTCTATGTCGAACTCGATTAGATTTTCGATTCATTTATCTCTCTTCCCATCAATATCAGGATGAGTCAAAACATCCTTCACAGAGGATGAAGGAACATAGGCGACAACCTTTGCATGGAGAATATAAATTCTGAAAGATTTTAAAGATTTAATGAGAGCATAAGCTTGTTTTTCTATAGGATCGTACCTTAGTTCAGCGTCTCTGAGTGTTTTGCTGAAAAATGCCACTCGGTGATCAAGACGTTCATCATCTTTTTGTAACAAGACTATTGCCACTGTGTCATAGGAAGCAAAGGAAAAAATATAGAAGTTCTTGGTGTAATCTGGACTGATTAGAGTGGGGGATTCCATGATAGCTTGTTTGATATCCTGAAATGAACTTCTTGCATTGTCTATCCATTTTATCTCAGATCCCTTTTTAAGCATAGAAGTTATGTATTTCACTAACTCAGCAAAATTTGGAATAAATATTCTAACAAAATTTATCTTACCGAGTAGAGATTGGATATCCTTCTTTGACCTAGGTATGGACAACCTCTGAATTGCTTCCACCCGAGATGGATCAATTTTCACACCTTCTGCTAAAACGATGTGGCCTAGGAGCTTGCCCTTCTTGAGAGCAAAATGGGACTTTTGGGGGTTCAATGAAATCCCGAACTGTCTGCACTTCGGAAATACTCTTTTCAGATGCTTTAGGTGCTCTTCATGACTATTGGAGTAAACTGTAATTTCATCAAGATAGATGAGGAGAAACTTGTCCTTTTCTCCCATGAAAGTTATGTCCATGGCCCTCTGAAAAGTGGCCCCGTCATTCATCAATCCAAATGGCATCTTGGCGTACATGAAGGTACCCCAAGGAGTAGTAAAAGCAGTCTTTTCTTGGTCATCGGGATGTATAGAAATCTGGTTATAGCCTGAGAAACCATCCAGGAAAGACATGACAGTAGCCCCTAAAATTATTTGCAGCAAATGTTCCATCTTGGGTAGGGGATAGTTGCCTTTCTTTGAGCATTTGTTTAGATTTCTAAATTCAACACATAACCTGATCTCACCATTTTTGTTTCTCACTGTCACTAGGTTTGCAATCCATTTAGAGTATCTTAAAGGGATTATGATTTTGGCATCAAGAAGATTTTTTATTTCTCTTTCAATTACAGGCAATAGGAGAGGACTGATAGGTCTAAGTTTCTGTTTGAAAGGGATGGTGTCCTTCTCGAGGGGAATATTATGTTGAATGACCTCAGGGTCATATGTTTTATGTTCACTGTATTTCCAAGTAAAAACATCAGTGAATTCCTTCATAATACTGCAATATTCAGACCTCTGATCAGCGGTTAATTCGGTGGACAGATTTATGAATTTAGGATGAGCTTGGCTTCCTATGTTGTGCTCTTGGACAGTGGGCTCTTTCTCCTTCTTATAAGGTTTGTAGGGAACATTGTTATGATCAAAAAGCTTCTCAAGAGGTACCAAACCCTGAGGTATATAATTGTTAGGCAGTTGAACAATATCATGCTGACCCATTTTTCATTTTAGCTTAGGCTTCTTGGATTCTTATACATTTTGATTTTCCTGGTCAATATGCATATCATAAAATTCATCTACCACCTGGAGAAATCTATTGAGCTCATCATCATCTTCAAAAAAATTCCAGTATTTAATATTTTCGGGCAAGGATGGCCTATATTTGACTTGGATTTCATAACTGAGTCTGGGAGGCATGGGTTGAATAAACAAACTGGCTGAAACAACAAGAGAATTAGAAAGATGATTCATAGCTCTAGGTACATAAGAAATGTCAAAAATGGAAAAAGAGTCCCTGATTTTCCATACCTCATCCCTGTAGGCTTTCAATCTGACATGTTTTTCTTGGAACGTACTATTCACTTGCTGTATGATGAGATCTTCATCTCCAAAAATTTTTAACCCTTTAATTCCCATTTCCTTGGTAGAGTTTAATCCCAATAGCAAAGCCTCATACTCTTCTATATTGTTAGTAGTTTTGAAATCAAGTTTAAAAGACAAATGCATAGCCTCCTTCAAAGGAGAAATCAAAACTACACCTGCACCTACTAAGTCTTTGGTACTGGCACCATCAAAGAACATGGTCCACATGGGAATACATTTTTCATCGGTCTGCTGATAAGTCGGGTTCGTGAGCTACAAAGGAGCTAACTGAGAATCATCTATTTGAAGAATGCACGAGCCAAAGTCTGTGTCTAGAGCATAAATGGGATGATTTACATAATTTTTTCCATCGTTAATGATGTAGGCAAGTTGATTCTCTCTATAAAGTCTCTTTAGATCTCCTCCAAACACCGGGACTGTGGCATATGAAATATCCTTCTACAAGGTACCCCCCAGTCTTTTGCTCCATGAACATGACAAGAGGAGGCCGAACTTGGGGGGAATGTTAGCCACTACAACATCCATTACCATGTTTCTCATTGGCAATTGGGAAAGGTTTATAACAAGGTCTTTTATGAGGCCGAGGCATCTGACTTTCATAGAGTCAAAAGAGAAGAGATCATGATAAGGTTTTGTGACATCAAGCCCAAGTTCGCCCATCACCGCTTTAGGCATAAGATTGTGTGACGCTCCTGAATCAAGCAAGCAATTGTGAAGGATCTTGTCATGGATATTTAGGGATATGTAGAAGGGTGGAAAAGAGTCATCTCAGTCTTCTACCATATTTCCTATAGTCACCATTAGCTTGTCATATTGTAGGTTTACGTAATCAGCGGCTGGAGGAGTCTTTGTTTCAAGGGACTTCAGGATAGCAGACTTGAAAATTCCATTCTTCATAAGTTCAGTCAATGGCATAGGTATTTTTACTTTTTGAATTTCTGATTCGAAATTGAAAGAGTATTATAATCTATCGGAAGTTTTTACCTCATTAGGAGGAGCTTTGAGGATGACTTGCTCTTTGGCTTGGGGCTGCAATTGCTTCTATTGTTGTTTTCCAGGAATGGAGGTCTTCTTTACAGGAGTAGCAGGTTGCTTGGCATCAACTTCTTTCTTCTTCCTCGGAGAAGCAAGCAATGGATTTGGAGCAGTAGTCTTAGATCTTAAATTATAACCTGGCTGCTCATCTGTATGATAAAAAGATTCTTCAATTCTTGCCTCATGAATCTCTTCGTTCATATGGGCTTCCTCATAATCCACTTGCGTCAAAAAGGAAGAATCATTTTCATCCCCAAAACAATTGATGTCATCTTCTTCTTCAACTTCGTCATGGGTTAACTCTAGTTATTCTTCTAGCATTGCATTTTGGAAAGGGGCCCTGATTCTTTGATCATTAGCTGCATTCTTATCTCTCTAAAGGAGTTGGACCTGTTGGTTGTTCCTTCTGTAAGGGAATGCATTGGGATTCATGGGAGCATAAGCATGAATCTCTTTAATTCTTGCTGGTTGCTGACTCTGAATTTTCAATTTTGACATTTCCGAGGTCAAGTTATCCAACATCTTGGCCATCTTATCCATTTTGGTATTTGAAGAAGAAGGGGGTTCAGTAGAAGACTTCTTTCTCTCAAATATTCCTTTAAGTTTCTGAGATGCCATAATATTAGATTCTACCTCAAGAGAAGCATCTTGCATTAAATCAATTGTGGCTAATCTTCTTTCTCTAAGGATTAAGCAAAATTCTGGATCAAAGGCAGAAGAGTATGTAATCTTTGTTGATGCTTCACTTGGCTTTATCTCTGCAGGGATTTTGCCAAACATCTTATTGAATATTTTGGTGAAGTCTGAGACCGACTCCCCATTTTCTCTTCTTAAATTTCCAAATTCAGAGATGTAATACAAGAGATCTCTTCTTTATCCCTAGTGTTTCAAAAACACCTCATCTAACTGCTCAATACCTGTTACTGAATTTTCTAGTAGTTCCTTGAACCACTTCTTGGCTTGGCCATCCAAACTCTGCACAAAAATTCTGTTCCAAACATCTTATTCTGAAATGTTAGTGTTCTCAGCATAAGCATAAAAAGATTCTATATGTTCCTTAGCAGTATAATCCCCAGATCTGGTAAAATTCATCATATATTTCTGATAATCTCTTGTTGGCATGGCTGATAAGGGATTGGGAAACACAAGAGGTGCATACCTATTTGCTAAGATTTGTTCCATCTTGGTCAAAGGGACAGCCATGGCAATTTTGGGGGATGATGCAGAGGAAGAATCTTCAGAAGATGAATGTTGAGATAGGGAAGGTGAGCCTCTAAACAATGGTTGTCTTACTTTACTGAGGAAAGGAGGAGAAACACTAATGGGATGATTACCCTGGGCAAAATCTCCTTAATAAGGTTGAATATAAGAGGCTCTGTAAAACTGATCGAGTAGTAAGGCCAATTTTTCTTCACCCTTAGAGGAAATATCTTGTAGAATATCTTCAAGAATGGGTAGACTGGTATGAGTATGGAACACACCCTCTATAGGCTTAGTTGGTGAAGAATTCAAAGAAGAAGAAGAGTCCTTTTGCTGAAGGGATCCTACAAATTTTTCTCTCAAATTGGATGTAATAACATGCTAAAAAATAGAGTCTATAACATCAAAGGAAATTGAAGGCTCCTCACCCTTCAAACTTTCCAACACAATTTTGATTTTCTGAGGACTAGAAATCTCAACAGAAGGGGATTCGACAAGAGGTTCGTTAGATATAAAAGAAGTAGTGTTTGTTGAAATACCTGGATTAGATGCTCTTGCAGATCCAGAAGTTTGTCTTTGAAAATATTTTCCCCTTCTTATGATCTTCTTAGGATCTGGAACTGGGGCTGCCAGTGGTCCTTCTTGGTTTGCCCTGGTGTGAGCTCTTCTTGAAGCCACTTCATTCCAATGGAGTCACCAGATAGATGGTCACAACCCAAAAATTTGTCCAAACTTTGTCTATCATCAAAGTTGGATCTTGTCATCTCCCAAGGAAGTTGAGCTTCAATCTCCGTTCCCCGGCAACGGTGCTAATTTGTTATCACTCCAGGAAACTCTCCTAGGTTGTATGTCAAATATGCCTGGTAACTTAATCTTTTTGGTAACTATTTTCTCAATAATAAGTGTGGGTTTGGATCAAGATGAATATCCTAATCTTTGGATTGTATCTTCAAGACAGTCTAGCTATATTCATGCAATACAAGGCCTTCAAGAGCTATTATTAGATAGGTTTGTAAAACAAATGGATAAGAAAACCAATCAGTTAACCAGAACATACATAGGCAATATATATGATGGGTCAACAAACTAGCCAAAATGCTTATGATTCTTGCTTAACGGTCAAAAGTAAGATGACAGTTACCATGGGACCATTAAACACAGACAAAGAACAATTTCAACTCATATGCATAGACAAAAGATGAAGGAGAGTCTGACAATAACAAATGAAAGAAGCTTGCAGGCTTAAAATATGAAAGAAAGTGTCTTTCATACAAAAACAGTAGATCATAGAACTCAAAATCCAACCTTGTGTTCTTCATATGTTATTGGCTTTATAGCCTTTTACAAACAGTTTCCAAATCCTAGATATCTCGATCAAATTTTGCCAAATATAGAAAATCAATAATTGGTTTAAGTAGACTAGATCAATTCAACTTCTTGACTACTCTTTTCCCTCTTCAAATTATGGGCAGATGTAGTAATCCTTCTGAGGCTGTTGGATCTCTTGTGATATGAGAGGATTCGAACTAGACACCTATTGACAGTCAACAGATTTATCTCCTTGACAATCACTAACCGTTACTTACCTTTTCTGTCTTTTAAAACATCTCCAAAACAAAACAAACTTTTGATAGAGATGTCATTAATTATTTTCCATTGATTGAAACCACTTCTGAACCTTTTGGACAAGAAAAAATTCAATCCGTGCAAAAACATTAGCTTTTTGCCTTATCAGTGCTTTCGGTAGCTAGAGGAAATAGAATTTGGGCCAATTAGCTACCTAAAGCTCTACTTTCGGTGGCTAATGAACAATCGATATGTTCGCCTAAGCCACCGAAACCTGAGATTGTCAAAATTTCAAATATACCTTTGTCTCACCTCAAAAAAATGTCTCAGGACTGATCTTTCTAAACCTCTGTATCTTGCTCAAGATTCATAGGGTTACTAGTTGCTTCTGGTTCCTTACATTGAACTGCCACCTCTACAAGGGTCTCAAGAGAAGCGTGAGCTTGGTGTTTTGAAGCCATTGTTTTTTTCCTCAAAGCCCTGACCTTTTTCTTCAAACCCTTGGATACTCTCCATAAGTTGTTGTAGTCCTTTACAATCTTGTTTTTCTTTTTTCTTTTCCCTTATGCTTTCATGGGATAGTCTTTTCAGAGCTGAATTGCTTTCTACAAATTTTTTTGATAGGGTTTCATACCTAGTCTTTATTACTCTTTCAAGCACCTCTTGCTCAGCTAGCTTATTCTTAAGCTTCTTGATTTATTTTGATTTATTCTACTTTGCTCATTTTCTAGATGAGGCCTCTGCAACTTGTGGCTCTTGTTCTTATTGGAGAGTAGGTGATGGAAGGTTCTCATAACTTGTTGTGTATATATCCACAAAAACAGAGTTGTCACGCCCTGTAGTAAATGAATCCTCATGTCCTGTTTCCAAATGTTGCTCTTCATCTTCTGAGTCTAAATAAGGGAGATTAAGGATGTTTTTGTTTACTAGAACTTCACTGACCTCTTCTTCCTCATTGTTAAAATTTATTTTTTTCTTCGTTTTTCCCAATTTAGAGGAAGGAGATGGTTGATTGACTGGGATTGGAGAAATAGCTCTTCTCCTTCTCTTTCCACTTCTGGGAGTGGAGGATTTCTTGGAATGAGGACTCTTTTTTCCCTCTAGCTGAACCTCAGTATGGAAATCATTCTAGAATAGGAAATAATTCCATTCTTTACACTTTCTTTGCAACAGTTCACAAACCAACAGTTTGATTAAGCTATGGTGTGATAATCTACTTGCAACCTGACTGGGTTTGGCCTTGACTTGATGAGCCATCTTGGATAAGCTTCGGTGGAGGAAATAAGGCAGATTAAATGGATTTCTTCTTGTCAAATGGTTTATAAGTTTGAAATGATACATCATTACCCTGTTGTATCGCCCTTCACAGGTTATATACACCATTATAGCCTTCAATAACTGCTGCCAATTCTCCTCAAGGAAAGATACTGGAATATCTTTCTTCCAAATCAAACCTCTGTGTTCTAGTTTTAAATAAGACCTGAACTCAACATTCTTAATCACAGTGGTTTTGAACCATTTCTCTCCAGTCGTGGGAAGCTCTGTGACTTCGGCTATGAGGGCTTCATCAATTTCAAATTCATCCCGGTCGATGATTGCTTTATTTCCATCAAAACTTAGAGCGAAAGCCTCCGCCACCTGCTGATGAAAGGTTTGTATTTTTTGACAAAAATTATAACAGCCTGCATCTTTGAACATTTGACATACCTCGGGATGAGTTTCCAGGTACCCAATATCGTTAAGCTCCTTCCTCAGTGTCGACGTTCCTTTCTTCATTTGCCACAGGAATTTCACACACCCGTGATCGAAGGAGTGGATTTCACGCAGGGTGACAGTGCGTAAACTTAGCGATAATCGGCTCGGCTGGGCTAAAACTGAGATAACTAGGGGGAGTTTTTGAATTGTGGCACTGATTGCAAGGAGTGTGGAGAAACGGTTGATGATGTGCAAATTTCATGGTGAATTAACCGAAATCGGTGGGTAGTACAACAGTGTATAACTTAATGATACCGCGATCAGGAGAGATTCTCTCATATCATAGCGGGATCGGCTTTCTGGTCATGAACGGTTCCTTCCCCAGTCCTTTTGGCGGCCTGTGCAATCATGGAAACACTGAACTCATCGTTTGAAATGTGTGATATGTCGTGGTTGGTATTTTCCTGCTTCAATGTTTTCAGTGGCTAAAATAGCCTTGAGTTCCATTATTTAAGCTCCCGAAAGCTAAGGCTTTCGATGGCTAATGAACAACCGATGTGTTTGCCTAAGTCACCGAAACCTAAGATTTGAATTTGATCTAGCACAAACTAAACAAGCTTTTATTTAAACCTTATTACATGAGTAAAGCTTCGAAAAATGAACCTTTAGAAATTTAAAAAGTATTTTTTTTTAAAAGACTCTCTATCACCTAAAAAGAAAAATCTTGATTGATTTATTTAAGGAGATAACATGGCCGAAATATTATTTCGGCCAAAACCTAGTTTTTAACAGAATTCGTTAAAAATAAACCTTTTGGCCGAAATATTTTATCGCAGGAAAAAAACTCATCCGAAAAATATTGTACACAAATTTTGAGGGCGACATCAAGGCATCGTTCAATTTGATGTGCAATTTTCGGCCGAAAAAATGCCGCTAGGAATTTTGGAGACCCGATTCTCACAAAAGTGTTACCCATATTCATGATTTTACCGGTGTATATCACTTGTTTCTGAATGGAAGGTTTGGAAATAGCACAAGAAATGTGGAATCTAATGTACTTGTGAACATCTTGTCAAAGCTTCGACCAATAAAAAAAAATTGTAGCATTTCCATTGTTTTTTCCATGCTAAAGTGTCATGTCACCTAACTGCAATGAGCTTCCCAAATCAACTTTTCACGCTCTCTTGAAGGAACACGGAGATGGATAAGATGGCATGTCATTCCATCCTAGAGATTAAAATATGGAATTTATTTTCCATTGCTCAATTTATGATAGGTAGTATCAAATTCAGAGTCATTGTTGTATAATTGTGGCCACCTGAAGGTCGCATGCCCATAGAAGTTAATAATTGTGGTTAGCACCATAATCGGGGGTCAACTAATGTAATCTGCAACATGGTTGGTGTTTCCCTTCTTGTACTTGATATTCAAGTGGCATTGTTGTAGGTACGTGGAACACTTCTGATGGTGGTCATTTTGTAACTTTCCTTGTGTCTGCATGAATTTCATAGGCCTATGATCAATTTGGATTATTGTTTCCTTTCCCATAATGTAGTGCTTCCATTGCACACATGCCTGCACAATGGATCGTATCTCTTTTTCATAGCTGGGGTATATACGATCAACATCATATAGTGTTTTACGATGATAAGCCACTGGATGTTCTTGCTGAGTGAGGACTGCACCAATAACAAAATATGAAGCATGTGTCTCAACCTCAAATGGTTATTGCAAGTATGGAAGAATAAGGACTAGTGTTGAAAAAATTAGTAATTTCAAATCATTAAGCTCTTTCTGTTGTGACACAACCCAAAAAAACGTATCCTTGGTGCCATGGGGGCTTCACCTTATTGACCAATAGCTTATCATGTTCATTCATAAAGGGGGTTTTTTAATTATGAAAAATAGAGTCAATATATTGTAGGTATTGGGGGGGATGTAGGGAACAAGGGGGTTTATTGGTATTGGAGGGTATAAAAAGGGGTATTTGGGAAAAATACTTTGTATCTAGTAAAAATGGAGTTTTTTAATTGGAAAAATGTATTGGGAGTGGGGTTAATCAAAAGGATTTGGGGAGGTATTTACCAATATCTAGTGAAATTAAGGATATTCTTTAATATCTCATGAACAAACATGTTATGTCATAGGTTCATTAAGTGGAGACCACATGCTTGGATCCACCTTTGGTCACCTAGATTAGGGCCCAAGTGATATGATAGAACCCCATCACAAACTTGTGGTAGAAGTTGACGAGGCCCAAGAAGTGTCTTTAGCGTTGGCCAATTGTGTATGAATTGGATCTTGGTTGGATCCACATGCACACCCTAATCATCCATGATGTATCCCAAATATTGAATTTGTTGTATGTTGAAGAAACATTTCTCCAAAATGGCATATAACTTAAGTTGTCACAGGGTTCCCAAGACCCGATGAATGTTCTTCAAATGTTCCTCCTAGGTTTTAATAAATATGAGGATGTCATCTAGAAATACAACCACAAAGGATTTTGTGAATGGATGCAATATATCATCCATCATCTGCATGAATGTGGTTGGGGAATTAGTCAAGATGAAAGGCATGAATAGCCACTCGAAGACACCTTATTTAGACTTAAAGGCCATCTTCCATACATCAGTTTTCTCAATTAGCACCTGGTGGTAGCATCAATTCAGATCAATCTTACTTAAAAAATTTCCCCCCTTGAGCTAACCTAGAAGATCATCAATCTTGGGGATTGGGTATCGGTTTTTTACTGTGATTTTGTTTAGGAATTTATAATCAAGACAAATCCACCATGTCTCGTCCTTATTCTATACCATAAAATTTTGTCTCCCACAAGGTGAGGATCTTGGTCCAATGTGGCCCTTTAGAATTATCTCTTGGATCTAGAATTTGATATCTTCATTCTCCATAATAGAGAACCTATATACAAGGTCGTTAGGTAGAGGAGCATCGGGTGTCAAATCAATGGATTTCTTTAACTGATAGTGCAAAGGAACCCTAGTAGGTGAGGCAAAGGTGTATTTGTGCTTTTATACTATATTGTCCACCTGCTTCTGTTATGTAGAGAGATCGTGTGAAGAGGTTTTGGAAATTGCAGTGACCTTCCATTCACCTTCTTGTCGAACCATAAACAGGAAAAACATCCTGGTCTGAGAGACCAACTTTCTGCATTGCTTTGTGAAGATCAAAGAGACCATAGTAGTTGGGAATCCCTCTGGTACCCAATAGAGTTAACCTCCCAAAGTGATAATTACACTATGGAGCCAAGATTCATAAATCACATGATGCTTCCACATATATGGTTGTCCTAAAACAACATAAAAAACTTCAAGTGGGGAAACATTACATAATACCTCATCTTTGAAGGTTTTGATGTTGTAGTGCAAGTGACATTGTTGAATGACATGGATGTATCATCCCTCGTTGATCCAACCAATGGTGTACGGTTGAGGGTGAAGTGTCATTGTTAGTTTCAACCTATTAATGACTTATATTGAGATTAGTCTCTTTTGGCTACCACTATCAACAATGACATGGAGTGGGGTCCCCTTCATCCATGTCTCCCACCAATATTTGACATGGAGAAGGGATTTAAGGAGCACAAAGGTGATTTTTTCAATGTTGGAAAAATTTTGGACAGAGAAATAACCCTATAGTAGACTTTGTTGAAATATTGTAGTTGCAAAGAGTATTCTATTTTATTATTGGTGTATTATTGATTAGATCAATCCCCTTTTGTGGATTGATAATGTTGGGCATTGTAAATGACCAAATCCCCTTTTGCGGATTGGTCAAACCCTAATTGTAATATGCAAAATAAGAAGTCGGCCCCCAGAATAAATTAAATTGGTTCTAACCATCCAGAAAGAGAAGTTAGACCTGCTAGTGAAAAGACACTTCCTTTCAGCACCTTCCATATTGTATAAATAAAGGAGGCCAACGCCTCATTTACACACTCACTCATTCGATCATCTAGAGTGTAAGTTTGGAGATACAGTTGGAGAAGAAGGAAGAGAGAGAGGCATATTACTTGGGAGAGGACTTTCTGTAGTGTTTGGTTTATTCTCTTGGAATTGTATTGGCTATCTATATTAAGGAAGTTTTTGTTGGGTTTTATCCCCCATGAAGGTTTCCCAAGATAAATGATGTGTCTCTTGTGATTGTGTTTCTCTCAGTGATCCTATCTATTCTATGGTTACCTAGTAAATTGAAAAGAAACCTAATAATAGCTGAAACTCTAACATGGTATCAGAGCTAAGATGAAGAGAGAATCTTTCATAGAAAAAAGAAAAACATCATTATTTTCGTACAAGAAAATTAGGGCTTTTATTGAAGAGGAATTTCAACCCAAAAGTCATCTAGAAAAGTGTGCCATAGCCCAAGGAACTCTTTGGCACCTTCAGTGCACCTTTTCAGTGGATATAACTCCTAGAAAGTGAAACCCTAGTTTTCATTGATACTAGAAGTACTAGAAGCACCAGAAAACCAGAAGCACCAGTCCAAAAATCCGTTGATCAAGTTTGAGGGGGAAAAAATTGGATTTTCAGAAATCTGACTATATCATCTTACTCACCTCAGCTCAGCACATCTAGTCCCTGGATTAGAATTTCAAAATTTGAAGTTTGAAAAAAAAATTAGGGTTTCCTCATAAAACCTTAAGTTGTAGTTGCAATTGCAGTTGCATAATCAGTTGCAGTATCAGTTGAAGTATCATATGTAGTACCAGTTGAAGGCACCCTTGAATTTCTTAAGAGTTGGTAATTATTATCACTGCTACCATATGTTACCACTACCTACAAATGCTATCAAAGGTATGTAATCACATATGTTTAAATTGATAAGCTTTAAAGTGTATTTGCAGAAGGGATCACTTTCCATAGATCCAGAAGGATCTCAAGATCCAACACATTTAGAGGAATAATGCAACCCAGGTTTGATTATTCTGATATGAATCTATTTTTTATGGTGTTATTTTGATATAGGTTTCATGTTGAAGCTATGACCATCATACTAACCTTTGGTCAAAATTAAATTCAAGGTATTAGATGGATTAAAGTTGAGATCATAGAATTTATTCTCTAACACAACCTTTTGTCAAGATAGAATATTGTCTTAGTACAGAAGACAGGTTGAAGAAATCACTCGTCATCTTGAGTGAAGGAGACTTGGAATAAAAGAAGCACACTCATTCTTGAGGACAAGGCTTCAGGTTCCAAGTTTGTTTAATTAAGTTGATAAGATTCAAAGTTGCACATGACAAGTTGATGACTACCCCTTTACAAGTAAACACTATAGTTGAGATAGCAGTCTTTGAAAAGTATTATACTTGGTAGCATGTGAGAATATTGAAATAAATGCTTAATGTAATCATTTGTGAGATACAAATAACATCTCCTCTAGGATAAACTTCTTTTGTTAGTTCCAGGTTTCCATGGAGGAATGTTTGATTACAACACTAGAAGAGTGTTGACCTCAATTCGTATTGTATTTCTTACTTTTGATCTTTGCTTCAAATAGGTCACAAGTGATATATCTAAAGGATCTACTGTGATGATTATTCATGTTATTGTTTATTTACTATTATCAAAAGAGTATTATTCTTTCTCGTTGACCTTGTTTCAGGTCATAGGTAATAACCCTGAGGAATATATAGTGAAGGTTGCAAAAGGAAACAGATTAGATGGGACATGAAGCATACTATGTACATGACCATATACATTCATGTACCAAAGAAGCTAAAGAAGAAGCTATCTTTTGAGATTCAGAGTATCTCATATGAATATTGATTGTAAGGAGAAGAAGGCTCCAAAGATGACTGAACATTAGAACAAGAACTCACAGCAGAATTGTTCAAAGGTTGATGAAGCCACCTTGACAGGAAGCAGAAATTGTTTGAAGCCTGACTCTGTGTTTCATATTTATACTTGGTATTCAACACCAAGTATACCCTGTAAGAGATGATGAAGTCCTTGTAGACTCAGAAGAAATTGAGAGTAAGCCTGATCTCAGAAAGGATTAGACAAAGAGATGTCGTGAGAAGACTAGATCGTAGCTTCAAAAACTTCTAGGAGATATGAACTCTCCTGGGAATATTCCCTTGTTTCAATAACAGAGAAAGAAGCCAGTCAGAAAGGCTAGGATATTGATTCTTCCATGAGACTAGAAGAGAAGTCAGTATTGACTCCCAAGATTGATCTATACAGATCAAGCATGTTGCAGGCGTACAAAGACTGATGTGTATCTAGAGGATTCTACCAGCAAGAGGGAGAAGACTATGACGATATACTTACGCCAATAATTGAATAAATAGTTCAAATATTTATGAAGAGAACTAGAATGACCATGATTCATATATAGTATGAGATGCAGGGGGAGCAATCCCCATATTTAAAATTGAGTGGAAGTTGGTGAATTACATTAGTTGGGTCATGGAGACATGACTACAATAAAATATAGAGTTACCTCCATGAAAGAAGAAGAGCTACCTTCAGTATCAGTTATTGAGCCACTCTCAATTTCAAATGAAGTTGTTGCTGTGATAGAATAAGAGGAGTTACTCACAAATTTCAGCAGTCACAATGAAAATGGAGCAACCATTCTCAGCTTCAGAGCAGTTGCAGGTGCAGAGTCCCAGTTCCAAAAGGAACAATTGCAAAGAGAGTAGACAACATACTCCCATACAGTAAGACAGATACTGCTTTGCGGAAAGAATATAGAACTAGCACATGATTGTGCAGATTGAGTTGCAACAAAGCAAGTGTACCAGATTGGTACAATGTGATGTGAAAAAATTGATTTGAAGATTGAAGATAGAAAGACTCATGTCTACCAGTTGAAGGAAACTATGTACGTGTTGAAGCAAGCTCCTAGATCTTGGTATGGAAGAATTGACAGTTTCTTGATGAGCTTGGGATTTACCAAGAGTAAAATTAATTCTAACCTTTATCTCAAGGTTATGAATGATGAGGTGGTGATGTTACTACTATATGTAGGTGATGTATTCTTGACAAAATAAATAAAATATCATCACAGATTGCAGAAGAAGCTTGCTACAGAGTCTGATGGAAGATCTAAATGCATCATCTCTTAGGTCTTGAACTTTAGCAAAGCACGGAAAAGATCTTCCTTAACCAACGGAAGTATGAAGTTAAAATGAAGATGTTTGACATGTTGAAATGTAAATCCATGAACACACCCATGGAAACAAAGTTGAAGCTCTTGGTAGATACCTCATCAGAATTGGTTGATGCTACCTTGTACAAACAGACTATTGGTTTAGTGATGTATCTGATGAATACCAGGCTAGATATATGTTTTTCCTTCAGTCAGTTTCTGGTAGAGCCCAGACGTGTTCACCTAGTTGCTGCAAAACATGTGATGAGGTACCTTAAGGGTACATTATATTGTGGTCTCAGTTGTAATCGAGATCATGACTTCAGATTGAGTGGTTACACCAATTCAGATTGAGTTGGAAGTTCTTCTGATAAAAAGATCAATTCTAGATGTCGTTTCAGTTTGGGGTCAGCCATGACTTCATGGCAGAGTAGGGAGCAATTCATCATTGCTCCGAGCATTATAGAAGCGGAATACATTGTTGCATGTTCTGCTAGTTGTGAAGCCGTATGGATTCAAATGTTGTTGACAGATATATTTGATCTGGAGATGGAAGCCACTGTGATCCTATGTGATAACCAGAGTTGTATGGAGGTGATGTGTTCTATGATGAGTCAAATCACATAGAGATCCAGTATCACTTCATTCGTGATATGTTGCAGAGAGGAGCCATAAAGCTCCAGTATGTTAGCACGGATGAACATGTTGTTGATGTGTTGACGAAGCCTCTATCTCGTGTAAAGTTTGAGCACTTTCAGTATAAGCTTGGTGTAGTCCGAAAGGACCTCCCTCAAAAGGGGCAGTAGTTTTGTTGTGATGCCATCTTCATGTTGTGATGCCAGCCTAGTGCTAAAGATTTCCAGCCTTGTGTTGTGATGATGTGTGGTCAGCCTCATGTTGTGATGATGTGTTGCCAACCTCGTGTTTTGATGATGTGTTTCCAGCCTCGTGTTGTGATGATGTGTTTCCAGCCTCGTGTTGTGATGCCATCTTCATGTTGATGTTGTGTTTCTAGCCTCATGTTGTGATGCCAGCTTCATGTTGATGTTGTGTTGTCAGCCTCATGATGTGATTCCAGCTTCATGTTGATGTTGTGTTTCTAGCCTCGTGATGTGATGTCAACTTCGTGTTGATGATGTTGTGTAGCCAGCCTCGCGCTATGATGCCAGCTTCATGTTGAATATTCTCAGCCTAGTGTTGATGTTGATGATGCTCCAGCCTTCGTGTTGTGATGTTGTTGTTGTTGATGATGCTCTAGCCTTTGTGTTGTGATATGGTTGATTTTGTATCAACATTGTGTTGTTATTGATGATGATGATGTATTATACTAATCCAACTAATCCATCATGATGATGTTATATTAATCCATGTTTATGCCACTTCAACTTCTTGTTGAAGATGATGATGATGATGCCACTTCAACTTCTTGTTGAAGATGATGATGATGATGCCACTTCAGCTTCTTGTTGAAGATGATGATGATGATGCCACTTCAGCTTCTTGTTGAAGATGATGATGATGATGCCACTTCATATTTCTTGTTGAATATGATGATGATGATGATGATGATGTTATTTCATCTTCCATGCTGAAGATGATGATGTTACTTTAGCCTCATGCTAAAGATGTTGATGATATTACTTTAGCCTCATGTTAAAGAAGATGATGATGTTACTTTAGCCTCACGCTAAATATGATGATGTTGTTACCTTAGCCTCATGATGATGAGGATGATGATACTACTCCAGCTCCATGTTGTAAGCGATGATGATGAGAAAAAGTTTCGATGATTTATAGATATGTCAGTCAGTGTTCCATATGTTATTGATGATGTTTCCCTCTTTCTTTCCTGATGTTGTTGTAGAATACCCTTCTTGTTAAGGGGGAGTGTTGAAATATTGTAACTGCAAAGAGTATTCTATTTTATTATTGATGTATTATTCATTAGATCAATCCCCTTTTATCGATTAATCATGTCAGGCATTGTAAATGACCAAATCCCATTTTGTGGATTGGTCAAACCCTAATTGTAATATGAAAAATGAGACGTCCTCCCCTAGAATAAATCAAAGTGGTTCTAACCACCCAGAAAGAGAAGTCATCCCTGCCAGTGAAAAGACACTTCCTTTCAGCACCTGCTAGATTGTATAGATAAACGAGGCCAGCGCCTCATTTACATGCTCACTCATTTAATCATTTAGACTGCAAGTTTGGAGTTGCAGTTGGAGAAGAAGAAAGAGAGAGAGGAGCATTACTTGGGAGAGGAATTTATGTAGCATTTGGTTTATTCTCT
>SNQJ01S0009509.1:82047-107930 GCA_010110895.2 Picea sitchensis
TGGTTTATTCTCTTGGCATTGTATTGGCTATCTATATTAAGGAAGTTTTTGCTGGGTTTTCTCCCCCATGAGGGTTTCCCAGGATAAATGATGTGTCTCTTGTGATTGTGTTTCTCTCACTGATCCTATCTATGTTATGGTTATCTAGTAAATTGAAAATAAACCTAATAATAGCATAACTCTAACAAACTTAACCATTTTTCCAAAGTGTTGGCATCTATCTGACCTTCGAATAAAGGAATATCAAAATTAAATTGTATGATAGAGGGTGTTGCACCTCCAAAGTGATTGTTGCTTGAATGTGTCTCCATTGTTGTTGGCAACCTGATCCGGATTTTATGAGCAGAACGAAATGAATACAGATTATTAACAGGTGCTTAACAAAAAATAACAGAGATACAGTAAAACTGGTTTTCTATTCAATAATGAAATAAGATGAAACTATAAAATGCAGCGGAAACAAGCTTGCTGGAATGGTGGCGGCTTATCTCTGAGAAGAGATGTGACGGCAGCGCACATTCACAAGAAGAAGGTTGCAATGAAGCTCTGAAGGATTTTTTACAATAAGCAGGAATGCCCAAAACCCTAGACATCCAAAAACCTAACCCTAGGAGATGAAGCGCCAAAAGTCATGTGGGCCCCGTTTGGGTAAGTTAGTACATCAACTTCCCTGGGTCGTAACTTTTGCATACGATCTTCATTTTAGGCGTGTGATAGCCCATTGGAAAGGTATCATCAAGGAGATTCATTTTGGGGGCTCAATTATGATTTTGGCTATCATTGAGGAGCTCAATCCCGAAAAACCTTCATTTAGGCCTTCAAAATGGCCCTGAAAGTTAAAACTACTAAAAATAGTAAATTGCCAAAATTGTCAGAAAACTGTTTTGAGCCAGTTGGAAAAGATGGGTGGCCATCGATATCCATATGGATCACAACCATAGAAGGATCTAGGAGAAATTATCCATCATCTTGTTCCTCTATCGTGCGAGGGATTCTTTGAGCAACGGTTTGATAGGATCTCCTACTTCGCCATATTTTTTGTCTTCTTCCATGGGAGGTTGCTTAGGTCAGAAAGAGTGTTCCTACCCAAGATCAACCACTTCAAAACTTGACTCTCGATAACTTGACCTTGTAGGGGACATGCACAAAGAAACAACAAAGAGAAAACCTCCTTGATACCACTGATCCATATTATATTGCGAAAAAAATGAAAGCAAAGATATAACAAGGAAACATAAAGAGATATTGCAAGAAACACAATAATATAGTTGAACTCATATTCTATTAATGACTATTTAGAATACAAAATACTATAAAATGAAAAGCACACAAGCTGGCTAGAATGGTGGTAGCTTATCCCTAAAGAGAGAGATGTGTCGGCTATGCTCATTCGCAAGAAGTTGATTACAAAGAGACTGAAAATTCCTTTTAATATAAAGAATCAATGAGAAAACCCTAAAAATCAAAAACCATAACCCCAGAAGATTAAATTCCAAAAGTTTTGTGGGCTCTGATGTGGTTAGTTGATACGTCAACTTCCTAAGGGCGTAACTTTTGCATATGATCTCCATTTGGGGTGCCCAATAACCCATCAGAATGATATAGCCGAGAAGTAAACATTTTGAATATCCTAGAATCTTCCTTTAACTACATATAAAGTGTTCCCATGCCAAAAAAACATCGGTTAGGGCCTTGAAACAACCCCAGAAGTTTGGGACTCCACAAGCTGTAGAAAAACTACCAATATGTGGAACTATTCTAAATTAGTGGATTAGGTGGGTGGCCACCAATATCCACCTTGAGCATTCATTCTCTTCTATGCTCTAGAACTCTATCTATTTCTTCTTTGCTTTGCTCTCTCTAGTGATCGCTAGTTCTACACGTTTATGTCACCCACGTGCAACCTGTTGGAACATATATATTTTTCTAAATTTAGACTTAGATAAGTTTCATTCTTGTTTAAATAAGGACAAACGTGCACTTGAATATCACCATTGATGAAGTCTTCTGTTGAATCCAACGATCTGAAATCCTTAAAAGTTATGGAGTCGCCCACTCGTTGAAAGGTCAAATCACCAAAGGCTACCTTCGAAATGTCGAGTTTTGGGGTTTCACGATACTAACAGTCCAACATGTAAGAACTCCAAAGTCCCGATATACGAAGTCGCGAAACTATCTTAAGTTAAATCGGGTTAATTAAACGAATAAAAATGATTAATGATATTTAAACCTTATCACAATTTCACATTTCGAGGATCCTGCCTCGAACGACAACCGAAGTCCCAATACCCGAAATCGCGAAACCCTTGAAGTTAATAACAATTATTTAAAAGGTTAAAGGTGATTAATATTAATTAATCAATCTTGATTTCGCGATTTCATGATTCAGAGAAGATAGCTCGAGCTAGTATAGAATATCCCGAGAACCAAAACCCCAAAATATTTGAGGTTAATCATGATTAATTAAAAGGGTTAAACACAATTAAACTTAATTAATCACATCATGATTTCACATTTCGTAAGTTATAGCTCAGGTTGTTATAAGATCTCCCAAGAGCCAAAATGTCGAAATTTACTTAATGATAAAAATGATTAACCGATGCTTTAACAAAGATTATCTCTTAATTGATCTGTCACTTAATGATGACTCAAATAGATTCAAATTTCATATGTGTTTTTCCCGAGCATGAACCACAAAAAATAAATGCCATTAATAATGCCTTTACGGCAATCATTTTAAATAAGATGTTGATCCACCACTTGAATCTGATTCATTAAAGAAAGTAAATACTCTCCCAGTGAAGGTATTAGTTGATCAATACAATTAAAGGAAAAGGAATGCGAATTTGAATTTCATTATGCGTTTTACAGAGCTATAAGTTTTTCCAGCAAAAGGATTTTATGCCTTTCCTGTGGCAGATAACAGAGTTCAAAGGCTTGATACCATGGCTCTATGGAAAGCACCTAAATCGATTGGTGAAAGTTTGAGCCAGAACACAGATGTTATCTCAGACACCTCTCCCAGAAGCATAGACACTGTCAAATCCTGGATGCAAGTATTCAACATCTTACAATATGAATTGGTAAATTGCCTGGATGATTCAAGCGACAACAAGAAGGAGGATATATCTACCAAATACAAAATTGTTTCTCAGTCAGATCTACAGAAGATAGCGACAAGGCCTAAGCTCTTGCCCTACAACTATATGATCGGTTGGGCGTTGGACCATGTAGATATCCCAACCAGAACTATTTTCAATTCGCAAAAGGTTGTAGTTGGGTCTTTCAGGCCGAAGCATCTACAAGTGATGTACAAATTGTCTCTGGTATCCAATTTCATTTACAATGCAAATTTCCTAGTAGATTTCAACAAGAAAGAATGCAACCAATACGGGAAAAACCTTCCCGATTTAATTAAAGACTGGTATTCTCGCCCCAAGAAGTTCAGAGTAGAATCCCATGGTATATACCCAGTTGTTGCACTAGAACCCCACATAATGTACATAGAAATGATGATGTGTAGGCTCTACGGGAAGGAAAACACAACTTATTTCTTTTTACCGTGGGTACCTATTATACACACAGTAGCAGAAGGGTACTCTTTTGACTGGGCAAAGATATTGTCGGACAGTTTGGTTCAAGAGATTACAAGATATCAGTCACTAAGAGCCAAGGGGAAACCGGCCCAATTTTTGATGTCAGCGTATATTATGGATGTCGTATATTTCATGACACCTTTTCCACTGATGGACTAGAGATGGACTCCAAATAGTGTCGAACCCATACATATTTATCATTCAAATCTCTGGGAAGAAAAGGAAAAAGATGTATTTTATGAGATCTGCAACTGGGTAGTGGTGCCAATGCACACCGCCATATATGGCTACCCACCTCCCAAAATCTCTGACAAAATTGTGAATAACCTGGGTAAAATAATAGACTGGTATATCGAGGAACACTTCTCCTATATTAGGGTTTTTGGCTATTCAATTCCTCCATATGCTCTGCCGCAATTTTTACTAGACCGACTAGTGTGTCGAGAGGTCACACGACAAATTATGCTCAATGGGATTAGCAAGGAGCTCAAAATAGTACAGAAAAAGGTATGGCCCTCTTTTCCCCTGCATATTGGTACATTTTCCCTACTAGATTTCGGTCACTCTAAAGTAGAGCCCGCAGCTTTGGAAGAAATAAATTTGGTCAGCATTGAATTCAAAAAGAACGACCCACAAAAGGTCATGGGTAATAACATGTCCATCTGCAATTTGAAGAGTTATGAACACTAAGATTCCCCTCAAGACAATATTTTCCGAGGAGCGGGATCTTATCCATAGGTCTTGAGTCGAGTTCGAGCTCTGTCACCCGATAAAATGATTGAGTTTTGTGACTTCCAGAGGCACTGAAGAAGTAGCCTCCCTAAAGTGTTACAAGGAGGAACCTCGACGTCTACAGTTGCACAGCAAATGGAGACCTGAAGCTCAGAAGCAGTAAGCTCCATTGGACAAGAAAACCTGGAAAGCTTGGAGAAGACTAAGGTGTTGACTCAAAAATAAGATATCCCATCGATAAATGTATCAGGTGACCAAGAAAAGGATCAAGCAGAGACACTGACAAAGGAGGGAGAAGAAGGACCATTGTTTTCACCAGATAAATCAACTATAAATGCAGCTAGGAAATAGTCGTCCATCAAAATTGGCAACCCCATCTAGTTCATCACACCATTACAATTCAGCAGAGGGAATCCAAATGCAGAGGTAATATTCATAAAGGACCTCACACCCATTTCAGTTGAAGAGTTGCCTCCTTCCAATTTCTTTTTCAGTAAGAAAAGGAAGGTTGTGGGGAAGAGAGAAATGCACCTAAAGGAAGGTTCAACTGTCAAAAGACACAGGGTGCTAATTTATGGAGAAGCCTTGGAGGAGGTAGACTTTGTTGAAGAAGTAGCAGGCTCACTGGGGGATTTTGCAACAGCTAACCAATTTTCAGTTGAAAATTTAAAAGAACGATTGAAGCAGAAAGATCTGCAAATAAGACAATTGCATAATCAAATGAAGACTATAGAAAAGAACGTATGGAACGAGGTCAACAAGGGATTCAAGCAGATTAGAGCCAGCAACAAACAGGAAATCCAACAGCTCAAATACATCCTCGAGGAGATGCATAAGAATATACAGGTGAGCCAGGGATAGGCCACCCAGCAAGATGAGTTGGTAAGGCAACTGCAAGCCAAAGTAAGCTCTACTGAAAACATGACTGTAGATATAAAAGTGTTCCAAGATCAGGCATTGGAAGTGCGAAAGGAACTAGAAGCAGCACAACAAAGCCTTCTCACTAAGGTTGAAACCATCCAAGATCATTTTCGGGTGATAGATGAAGCATTAAATAACATTTTTTTAAGAGAGAGAGAATATATTTCTGCCCAGACTACCTTCCAAGAAGCATTTGTGTTATCAGCAAAAGAAGGCATAGCTATGGTTTCCAGGTTGTCCGTTTCGGAATAGACCAGAGGTGACACAATACTAAAGACTTGGGAATCTAGCATATCTGAAAGTAGGAAAATGGATAAGGAAGTGAAGGAGTTTTTTGAAGATGCTTTCCACTCCCTCAACAAAGAATCATTAGGCCTTGATAAAGAATATAGCTCTGGAGTACTGGGACAGATTGACATAAAAAAACATCAACTTGACATTAAGACAAATATGGAAGAGGCTCGGGCCGAAATCTCACAGATAAAACAGGTTGATATTATTTAGATAAATAGATGGCTATTGAAGACTAGCTTGCAATTACAGTCTTTAGTTTCAGAAGATAGATGAATGGAAGAAAGATTTTCTCAATTGGAAAATAAATTATATATTTTTTAGGATAATAATTTAACAGATCCCTCCAGGCTGGTGGCGCAATTTGTGATAATATGCATCAAATTTATTGAACAAGGAAAAGGTAGCACCGTTGGAAACAAATGAGATGACTTGTGTACATTATCCGTTTCAGAGCTAGAGAACTAGAGAGAAAAATTCCTATGTCAGCATAATGAGGAGACTGATAGAAAAGATGCAAGTGAAGTGTTTCGCATTTTACATTTTGTAATTTTTACTATTTTAGAAATAAGGGAAATTCCAACTGTTTAAGGTTGAGAACCTTTTTGTATAAACATAACTTTCTAAGGTTAATAAAGGGCTACTTCTTGCCATATTGTAACTGAGAAAACTCATTTTTTGTGAGTATTAATACAAGTGCAGACATGGATTCCAAATTTTGTGATGTTTGAGTTATGTGCCCTCTTTGTGTTTCATATCTTTTGTTCTCTTTAAGTCATTCCTGAACAAATGAATGATTACAATTTAGTACAACAACTACTGTAATTACGTTTCATTTAGTATTTGATTAGAAAACAGTTTTTCCTCTGTAGTTGCTATCAACAAATACATGACCTGCCTGTTATGTGGATTACTACAGCTTATATTATTTCAAGAGTGCATTCCACATTTCTTTCTACTATAAACAAGGTAAGATTCTTCTGTCATTGATGCCTTAGTTTGTTTAATAGTTTTGTAATTTTCTTCTCCTCTTTCAATTTGATAAATTGACTCAGACGACGAAATACGGCCTCTGTTCTGTTCAGATATTAATTTCATTTGAGGATTTAAATCTTACACAATTAACGAAAGAAAAAGAACCTTTAAAACCAACTTTCCTTAATTCATGATGCCTGACATTATTCTTTGAGCCTTAAGTTTAATCTCAGGAACAATACAACCCATGTAACCTCTTTGGAGCATGGAAACCCTAACAAATTTTCCATCTCATTCACCATCTACCCCACAATCTCCCATGTTGTATGGGTTCATTATTCAGGAATATCCCTGAAGATATTGTTTTAACCTGGTGTGCATGCAGTATCTTTCTGATCATTTAACGCACATTATATAACTTTCATTAACATGTGTGCCTTATTCCATCTATTGCGTAGTTACTGGTGTGCACTCAAAACTGAAGTGTGCACACGACTAATCTATGTGTGCATGCAAACTTTTCAAAAACTTTGGGTGCCAACAAGCCCCCCAACTAATCTATGTGCGCACGCAAACTTATCCAAAACTTTGGGTGGAAACAAGCCCCCAATTTTCTTACTTGGCCCATCCTCGCACCAATGGTCTTGTTCATAGTGGGACTTATGGGTGGAATTGATACAGTACTAGGGAGGAATGAATAGTATGTCTACACACATCTTGAGTAAGAGAAAATAATCAATGTTACATAACCAAAGAATCAAACCAAGTTGTGGTTGCAGTTGGGTTTGAGTAAGAGAAAATAATATTTCTAGGATGTAGTTGCAACATGACGTGGGTCCTGTAATTAGTCGAGCAGTCCCCAAGGTAAGAGATGGATTTGGCCTTATGTTTTCGAGGCTATCAAACTCTCTTTTTTAGAGCTCTTTCTAGATGGGTGAGTGAGAGATATTTTGCAACCTACCATTCAGAAATTCAAGCTCGAACCAAACCAATCCCTTTTGCTAGCACTTGGTCCAGTTACTCGGTGACCTACAAGAAGTGGTCCCTGAGTGAAATATCCATTGACCTATATCATCGTCATCCTCCTGTCTCATTCATCTAGATGTATAAGATGTAAAACACAAACCTCTTTGACCAGTGGAAGAGGAAACCCATAAGATTGGGCTATCGGCCTCAACAAATGTGATCATCCATGGCGATAGGCTCACCAACTCCTGGCTAAGAGAGTTGGCATACTTCCATATAATTGGAGCACAATTCAAGGAACTATGTGAAGGATAACTATATATTGTTGGTGAATACTAGGTTGGGGCCCCTTCCCAACATTTTTATGTTAATCATCAACAGTTAGATCTTAGGCCACCTGTTCAAGTGGAGAACTATAGGTAATCGGGTGTCTACTATAAATTACCATGACTCAAGGACTTTGTTGGGAAACTAGAATTTGTGAAGTTTGGAGGAAAACACTAAAACCATTCACAAAGAACCTAGGAAGATAAAATCACATAAAACTTGCAAGATAATTGAGAGAGAGGGAGACAATAATGAGATAAAGAATTAGAAAATATATTAATCACAACATAATGAATGAGTAATACACATATAAATATATAATCCAAGAGAAACAATGTGCCAATATCATGGAGTACATGTGCCATAAGAGTGATCTAAAGGATATCTAGATGCTAACTCACTGTAATGGGAGTCAACTAATAGCTATTCTCATTTAATTGTTTAAGAAGAAATAGTTTAACTGAGTGACAAGTGCGGAGACCAAGAATAGCACATTCATGAAAAGGAAGTGCACCCTCATTCCCTAAAATCTAGGAAATAGATGCAAGAGTTTTCTTCCATTAGTTAACTGAGGTCAACTAAGTTTGAACTGAAGTCCTCACTGAAGTGATAATGTTCCCTATTTTAGAGGAAGAGCCCTAAATTTTAGGAGCACCATATATTGTAGGGGAATATTATCAGCTAAAACTTAGAAAAAAGTGAGTGTGTAAGTGTGTATTATCTCCAACACCCCCCCTAAACACTATTGGGATGTAATGAAGAATGGGTCCTGGCTACAAGGCCATGTTAGGTACCCATTTTACAATGCATCTACATGAATGAACACCGAAAAGGTGAGGAAAGAGGGAAAACCTCATGGGAATACCCCCCCTCCCCCCAAAAAGTACAATGCATCGAAAATGAAGAAGAAAAGAAAGATGATTGGTAAGCGGTTGTGTCCTTCACAGAAAAGAGACCTCGCAAATGTGCAAGGCTATACTCAGTGAAGATTTTTGAATATGTAGATATTTATACTGATCTGATCAAGTAGGTGCACCAATGAGATTTCTGCATATATCCACTTTCTATTATTGGAAAGAAGAATATCCAAATCTCATACCATGTGAAGTTTGGGTGAAACTTTGCAAACCGCGTGGCTCTTTCCAAAAAAACCTTGAAAATTTGTCGAATTTAAAATGCCAATAACTTCACTTCCTGGACTCCATTTCATATGATTTATTTTTTGAAATTGGACAGTTTTCTAAGAGGAATCAAATATCCAAATTTTTCTGCAAATATTTTTCATAAAGTTTCAAAATTGAACTGTAGTGCGTAGCCCCCTTTTTTCCCTTGAAATTTTTTCAAAAAGACCAAATATTTATCCCTTTCTTTGGCCAAAGAAAGAGATTTGACCTGATTTGGAGGATAAATCATCTCGAATGAATGGCAAAAGAGGATGTGTAGATACATGTGTATAATTCTCTGCATGTGGTTCCTGAGATGCATGCAGATGGATGCATGGCACAAACAAAAGTCTCTTCAAACTGAGAAGCTTGTTGTTCTGGTGGGTTTTCTATGGATGTTGTCTTATCAATCTCTTGCACGGATTCACAATCTTCCTTTAGTTTGAATAGGGCCTCCAATGTGGTCCATGCTTTGTCTAGAGTTGAAAGTGATTTAACATGATGTTGAATTTAAGGAGAAATAGAATAGAAAATACATCATAAAGCCATATCTTGTCTATTGAGAAAATCATTTTTCTCATCAATGAAATAAGGCTCTACTTTTGTGTCCATGGTTATTCAGTATAAGCCTTGATTCCTGAGCTGATACAAAATCCCTAGCTCCCAATCAAAACAATTGTATGGTGTGAGAAGAATAACTTGTGTTGATTCCATCCTTTCTAACTGAATCTCCTCCTGAACCTGCAAAACATTCCTATGCGCCTTGTTTCTAGCAGCTCTAATACCATGCGAAATTTGGGTGAAAACCCTAAAACCATTCATAGAGAACCTAGCTAGATAAAATCACATAAAAATTGCAAGAGAATTGAAAGAGAGAGAGGCAATAATGAGAGAAAGAATTATAAAATCTATTAATCACATATAATAAATGAGTAATACACACAAAAATATATAATCCAAGAGAAGCAATGCACCAATATCATGGAGTACATGCACCATATGAGTGATCTAAAGGAGATATAGACACTAACTCATCGTAACGAGAGTCAACTACTAGCCAGTATTAGTTAACTATTTAAGAGGAAAAAATTTAATTGAGTTATAAATGTGGAGACCAAGAATAGCACATTCATGCAAAGGAAGTGCGCCCTCATGCCATAAAATATAGGAAATAGATGCATCAGTGGTATTCCACTAGTCAATTGAGGTCAATTGAATCTCAAATGAATTCCTAACTGAAGTGATAATGTGCCCTATTTTATAGGAAGCACCCTAAATTTTAGGAGCATCGTATTATGTAGGGGAATATTATTATCTAAAACTTATAAAAAAATGATTGTGTAAGTGTGTAATATCTCCAACAAAATTTAGGTTATAACTATAATTTTTGGTGAAAGCATTGTTGGCACTGCTCACTCGCCAACTGATGGGGATGCTAATTGTTGAGGCATGGAGGATCCCTGTGATGGAACGAATGCTAGGAGGGTGTATAAATAGTGAGGGTGAGGGCCGAGAAAATGTTCCACGGAATTGTGAGTGGTCGGTCGCCGCTGAAGTTCATAAGACAAATATTGACCCACAGTGGATTCCCATGAGGTGGTTGATAATGATATTGATCCACCATATTAGCAATGTTCCTTTTAGAATGTACAATAATAACTAATTGCATACTTGGACCTTGTGTGATCTGGATAAATTGGATTGCTTGATCTTTTAGTGGTGTAGCGCCATGTAGTTCATGTTGTTCCCATGTGAGCCCCCTGTCAGATCCAGTATTGTGTACGCTACTAATAACTTCACCTGCAAATGGAAATATTTGGAATCTGTGGACTTTTCCACCTATCTAATCCACTTGTGTGACCAGAACATGCCTTGTGCTGCTGAAAAATTTCAATTATGTCGACTATCTACCTACCTATATACTTTGTATGCTACCCTACGCCTAGTCTATGCTAACTTCTTCCTTGATTAATGATTTTAAGTTGCATTTGATTCCATTTGATTCCATAATACACCTTCAATCGGATTCCATTGCCAAATCCCTTGAGTGGTTTCCCATACAATATGGCCAACTTTGTTGCACCAACCTCAGTGATGTAGACCAAGAGAAATGGACCCAACCAACTGATGTGTAACTTGCCAAGGTGTTTGAGAAATTTTCTATCGTATAACAGCACCAGAGAACCTACCTGCAAAACTTTGTGACAGACGTTGTGGTTATCTCATTCTTTTTATCTCTACTTCTCGACCACTTGGTTGAATCGCTCCACAAGTCGATCCTCTTCCAAATCCATGAAATCATCTAACCATTGTTGAACTGATTGTTCATCGGGCATAAGGGTGACTATGGAAATGCACAAATTCAGAACAATAAATTCTAGTGGCATGACGACCTCCTTTCCATAGACCAACTTGAAGGGGGTACGCTTCATCAACCTACTACAGGTTGCTCTATATTCCCATATTACTTCTAGAATATGTTGATCTCGGTCATCACGCTACACATTACAAACATATTTTAGGGCATGTTCTAAAATCTTATTGAATGCTTCAACTGTACCATTAGCTTGTGGATGATGGGGGTGTTCTTATGATGATGGATCATGAACTCCTAAGTGATCTCGCGGATAGTCTCATTCATAAAATTTTCACCTTGATCACTCATCAACACTTTTGGGCACCCGAAACTAGTAATCACATTCTCAAAGATGAATCACACAGTCATTTATGCAGTACAATCCTTGACATGCATCAAGTCTAACAATTGGGTCAAATACTATGTGGTTGTGATCATGTAGGGATTGCCTTTATGGCATGCTAGAGGAATAATTGGTCCCATGAATTCAATAGCCCACTTGTCAAATGGATTCAATATTGTAATGGGAAATAAAGGTAATTCATCTCTCTGGCAGGTTTTTCTGATGTGTTTGTAGATGTCACACCATTTACAATATTCCTTGGCATCCATAAACACTGACAACCACCATAAGCCTATGTGTATAACCTTATGCATCATGGATTTTCTAGCGTTATGACCTCCTACAATTCCCTCATGATCTTCTTACAATATCATGTCCCATTCATGATCTAAGACACACCTGCACAAAATACCATCGGACCCCAACTTGTCTAATTCTCTAGAAATTAGATGGTAGTCCACACTATGGGTCACCAGTTAGCGGTGTTGAGCTTGTGTATAATTATTCGGTGCTTGTCCTATGGTGCGAAATCAAGCGATCTCAGTAAGTTGATTGGGAACTTCCTCTACCCAAAAGAGTTGTGCATCTAGGAGTTCATCATCTAAGCTACAACCCCCTTCATTGGACTCGATCCTTGATATGTGGTTTGGTCTTACATTATATTTTCCCAGTTTTAAAAGTAATTCAAATTCAAACTCTTGGAAGAGAAAAATCCATCGACATATTCTCCCCCCCAACACTAGCTTGTTGACCAAATATTTGAGCATCGAATGGTCAATAAATAATTTGAAGGGGGTGTCAAGCAAAAAGTGTCCAAATGTCTGCAAGGAATAGAACATAGTCAGGCCCTCGTGCTCAGTTGTTTTATAATTCTTCTCAAAATCAGAGAGCCTTCGACTGGAAAAGTAAATTGGATGATAGATATTTCCCCTGCCCTATTGTGCAAGGAACACTCCCAGTGGAATGGAGGAGGCGTCAACATGAACATGGAAAATCTTGGACCAATCTGGAACGAACAAGATCGACATAGTGATCAACGTCTCCTTCATTGTATCTAATGATTCATGGAATTTATGTGTCTAGAGGTACTTTGTATCTTTGCATAGTATTTTCTCCAGCGATGCAGAAATCCTTGCATAACCTTGAATAAACCATCTGTAATACCCTATGTGACCCAAGGTATCACACAGTTACCTGATAGAAGTGGGACCCACCACATCCAGTATCATATCAATTTTGGCTTGGTCCACCAACAGTGCATCCTTGCATATGACATTCCCAAGAAATGTTATTGTGTACACAATATGAAATTTTTCAAGTTTAAGGAGATCTAGAGTTGGAGACATCTATCTAGCATCAATTAGAGGGTTTGCATGTGATCTTTTAATAGGGTGAATACCATCTATTCAACCAGGTAAAATTCTAGGAACTTGTGAATAAAGTCTTTGAAAGTTACGACCACTATCTTGGAAATAATGCGGGTGCATTCTTCAGCACAAATGGCATCCTTGTGTAAGAAAAGGAGTCCCATTCCATGGAAAATGTGGTCTTGGCCTAATCTTCTTCAACAATCCACACTTGATTATATTCTGAGAACCCATATGTGGAGGAATAGGTCTCCCATCCACCTACATTTTCCACAACCTCGTCAGTAAAGGGAGTAGGGAATGGATCATGTACACAAGTCACATTAAGGATGCATAGGTGAATGCAAATTTTGATGTCACCTATATTATTTGGTTGCACCACCATTGGACTAATACATTCTAGCTGTTCCACAGGAACAATTATTTTAGCATCCAACATTCTATTCAACTCCTTGTGCACTTTTTCTTTATACTTTGGGTTTAAGAGATATGGCCTTATTTTCACTGGTTTAGCATATGGATTCAACTGAATTTTCATGGACCCAAGGGATCTGAAAATTCCCTTCATTTCGGAGAAGCTCTATGTAAATATATCTTTGTATTCCTTTAGAAAATATACCACATGGATTACGATCTCCTTGTCCCAATAATCACCAATGATGGTCATCTTTGGTTCTTCTTCAGTTCTAATATTATGTTTATTTTCCTTAATTGGCCAACCATAGTCCAACGCAACCATATTTGACCCCTTCACTTCCACAGCATGCTCACCCTCGGTTTCTTTGATCTATATACCCCTTGGGTTATCTTCATCAATATCATCACTTTCAATTTTCCAACAATGTACCACCTCTTTCATCTTTTCCATCGATTAGTGGTAGGAGAAAATAACTTTGGGCATGGCATCCTTTAGTTGATAGTGGAAGATAAATTCTTTGATTCATAGGAGATCCTTTTTCTGTGTGGGGGATTTGGTTATGAAGCTGAATTTCATGCATAATTTTGCACTTACACACCATGAAGTTGAATGTCATGTTGAATTGTGCACTTACACTAGCCCATTCCACTCTTGGCCTCCTAGTCTCTTCCTGAATATCTAGCTTCTAGGGACCATGTCCATTGTGTGGAAAAATTGATGGACCCATTGGGTGTGAGGGATGTTCTTGGTCATCCAATGTTGTTCATAGTAAGAAATATACTCCTAGTGGGTCTTTAGTACCCTTATATCTATTTTCTAGTTCAAATTCAGATATGGGCTATAATCTAACCTTTATGAACTCAACCACATGCACCTAGTCTTTTCTATTTGCATGGTGTGTCACCCACCAGCGTGTAAATGTCCCTCGTACTATCGTACCCATGGCCTATACCTTTTTATCCTCTGGAACCATTTTCTTGATCTATGCTAAGAAGGTAGCCACTAGGAATGTTCCATCAAATCTCCATGCATCACATAATTCGAAGTCATTTCAATGGACTGCTTTTGTAATCCATTCACATATCCTAGTAGAGACCTCATACAAGTTGTTTTTCCACCTCTCCATGGAATGTTATGAATCAGTGTCATATGACTTCACACTTCTCTAGCTTAGCTCCCTATCTATTATGGGATTGATGTAATCCTCTTTGTGCCCTATGATTTGATAGAGGTTTTTAATAATAGATATATTTACATCCTCATTCACAAACTCATTGTATCTATCACCTTAAGATCTAACAGTGTGAACATGCGCAAAGTGTATTTCTCAAATGACATCTTCCTTTTCTTCAAATTCAATACAACATGGTTGTCGAATTCCCAATCAATACCAAGTAGTGTCAAGTAGGAATTTGAATCATCCATTATCTCAATCACCTCAAAATTTTCCTTAGTTTTTACCCCTTCGATGTTCACTTCAATCTGTTCCAATTGGCCTATGGGATAAATTATGTACTGATTAGCCAGCCTAATTTGAATGGGGGACCTTACCAAGGTTGGTCTATACATAAAATCCCATTACTTCTTTGGTAGAATGTTCACATCAAATCCCAAATCCAACATGACTCCATCCATCTCATAACTTATGAGTTCAACTATCATCTTGAACTCTCATCCTATGCACTTCTGCTTACTGACCTGGCACACATCCCTCTCTAGTAGAGGGGTGGATATAGATATAGTGGTTCCTTCTTCCCCCATACAGTTTTTTAACATGTGTTTCAACTTGCTCGCAACGTCGATATCACTTAACAAATTCAAACAACAGCTCAAGAAGTTACTGACTTGATCTTCAACTTTCTCTTCACAACCAATGTCATGCAGTTCATGTTCTCAATTCGTGTGCCTCAACTCTTCATGCACATGTTCCTCAATTTAATTTGTTTGTCCCATCTTGCCTCTTCCTTCCTGCGGACTTCTTCTAGCGACCTTTGCATTACATGTTTTATCTCTTCACGCACATGAGCTTCCTCCAAATAATTATGTGTGGTGCATTGTAATTGTTCACATGTTCAAACTTCTTCTAGTGATATCTATGTTTCACATTGTACTTCCTCATGTACATGGGATTCTTCCAATGACCTTTGTGTTGCAAATTACATCTCTTCATGTTCTCTATATTCTTCTAGATACCTTTGTGCATCACACAAAAGCTACATCTATTATGCAGCATCAAACTTAGGAGGAGCTTGTGCCGCATTTGTGATCTTCCCTTTTGTTCTCTAGCCCCAGATTTCTCGAAACTCCAAGTCCATTCCCTTTTTGGCTCCGCCTTAGGTTATCACCTGCACATCAATTTCCTCATCCTTACTTTGGTTCCCACACGGTTTTGGAGTTACCATGTTGCAGTGTGCCTTATTCTCTTCCCACTTTTTCAACAAGTTGGGACAGTCCTTTGTGGCATGCTCGGTATTATAGTAGTACCCATAGAGAGCACAAAGTTTGGTACATAACCTTGAAACGTGGCATGTCTCGCTACAACTGAAACAAGTGGGTGTCCTTCCTCCACCTTTTTCATATCATTGTCCTTGGCCACGTCTATATCCACCTCTAGGACCTGCTTAGTATCGACCTTTGTTTGTGCCTCCACAATCACCACCTTTATTCTCTTCCTGAACTCAGAAGGCATCATGGGTTTGGTCCTACATCAACTGAAGTGACTAGTAGTTTTTCAGATCATGCCCCATGGATTTGAAGAACTCACAAAATTTAGTACGATGAGTCTTTTGGTATTTATCCAATGTTGGGTAGCGAGGTCGGATATGTCCCCACTTTCTGTAAATCTCACGCCACTCAATTTGAGGCCGATTTGGAAATGGATTATGCACACATGTCACCAAATAATTTCCCAATGTGGGACATTCATCCTTGTGGTGACCTTCTGAGTGACACATGGTACAACACACGTGCTCATGCACCACCTTCATCTTTAACATATCTTGCACTTGCATTGTCATATTTGCAATTTGGGACTGCACTTGCACCAATCCTACCAATGTCTCTCCACCTCCTAGCATAGATTCCAGGTGCATCACAATCTCCACCACCTCTACCTGAGTATTCACCTTCTATTGGTTGATTGGAACTTGGATATGGGGAATCACTCCTACGATGAACCATTCCCTATGTTGAACATCTTGTATCTGGAATGTCATCCTATCTAACAGTATCTTCAAATATTGGTCATAGTCCCACACGGTATCTCTCGTTTGTTTCTTGATTTCTTTGATCTCAGTAACGCACTATGATTCTAAATTAGGATTATGAAACTCCATAAGAAGATCTCTCCTAATTTCTATGAAGGACCTTGTATGTCCCGTTGGCACAGTCTCCTTGTACTTCATGTAACACATCAGAGCTCCATCTCTGAAAGTAGTCTCCAGGTGCACAATCTTTGATGCTTCATCTATGATAATCTTCTCAGACCATATAGCCTCACATGTGAACCAGCATTGCTCGGCATTATCCTTACTCATCCCATGGAACACAGGTAGCCTCGGTGTTGTATTTTATTTTCCATTCTCAATATAGGACTGTGTCTTCCCAATTGACTACTCATGGTTGGTTCTATAGGTATCGATATTCTTCTTTGCAAAGTATTATTGACTTCATCTTCTTCTTCACTCATATCCTCTCTTTTTTCTTCTATTTCTCTATCTTCTTCTACTCCTATCATTGCATTGTCTATTGTTCTTTATTATTGGTTAAAAATGTACAAGGGGGGTGGTTTAAAGAGGGGGCACCTCTATCTTATCTCATAATTTCTTGTGAGAGAACCTAGAGAGTTTCCTACCTTCATTTCTGCAAGACCATCCACTACAGCTAAATCCTCTTTCCCTTCTCGCAAGTGTTCTTCACCGTCCTCAACTACTTCAATGACTCTACTCTAGACCTCATCTTCCTTTGAGGTTGTGGCATATACCAACAACCAAGGAGGTCAGAATTTGTCTTCTCTGACCCTACTACCACTACTTCTGGCATATTCAATGGATACCATGCTCCTAACATTGTGTCTATTTGAAGTCCTATCTTCATATGTGCTTCTCTTTTGCACATCACTCTCTCCCACACTCCCTCCTAGTGAAATCTCCTTATTCTTCATTATGGGTACCTCTCATCTCTTGCTACCTTCTTTCTGCTCCTTTTTTATTCTTTGATATTTAGCTTAACTCTTCTTGTGTATCTTTTGGATATTTCTCTCATTTTCTCTTTTGGGTCCATTCTTTCCTTACCTCATCTCAACACCTTTTGGATTGTCTCATGGGATCCATCTCCTCTCTCTCTTTTCCCCCTTATTTCCATCTCCCCCTAACACTAGGGGGTTTACTCAGTCATTGATCCATATTATTTTGAGAACGACATGAAAAAATATAACCAATATATAACAAGGAAATACACAGAGATAATGCAGAGAACACAAAAATATAGTGAAAATCAACTTCTATTAATGAACAAGAGAGAAAAACATTGTAGAACAAAAACTGGCAGAATGGGGTAGACCATATCTAAAAAGAAAGAGATGTTGGCTATGCTTCATTCGCAACAAGATTTACATCACACTACATTGCATGCTTAATGGGCCTCATTCACCTCAATTATATATGAGAGAGTGAGAGGACAACAATTCCCATGATGCATGTGGGATAAATTGGACTAAGTTTATAAAATTCCATAGGCATGTAAAACACTAGGACTTCCCGAACGGTCACCCATCCCAGTACTACTCTAGCCTGAGCATGCTTCACTGCGAAGTTCTAATGGGATCCAATGCATTAACGCTATGTTGTAGGCATGTCCATAAGACCAGTAGGAAATCATTACATGATGTCTATAAATGAAAATGACTTTACACTCCATTCCCCATCAAAAGGGTGAATATCATGGTTTATCAAAACCACGGGCTCAAAATGGTGATTCATTGGAAAAGGTGGATGGCCACCGAGATCCATCTGGATCATCCATCCTATCTAGTTCCATGTGCATCAATCCTTTATCAACGAACAACATCTTTATCCACAATGAGATTTCTTCTAGCATTCGTTTTCAAGGACCTTCACCAAAGTTTCTTTCATTCTCGCTAAAAGAATCACTTTATTCTACATCGAACTCAATAATGTATCCTTCCTTCACTCAGGAAAACTATAATTTGATTGCTTGAGCCCACTTGTTGTCCAACACCTTCATCCTATCAACTATAGTTTAGTTCTAGATCAGTATTTATTGGGGTCTCAAAGTAGTTTTAGGAGTGGTTTTCCTCTTCAACTATTCATATAGAAAACATGGAAGTTCAACAAAGAAAAAATCATGCAAATCAGTGTAGACGTACCTCTCCTTCCAACATTCAAAATTGGTTATTAGACCCTGAGTTTCTCTTCGAATAAACCCATCTTCCTTCGTAGTTAACCAATCTTGTATTTCCTCTCGTGATGGATTCCACCTCATTCTCTCCCTTCATCATGCAATGAAAAACCTTTAGGTCCTGGCAATGGAACCATTTGTTGGCTCCCTTATGCACATCCTTCCTAACACTGGGGGGTTGATGCCCCATGGTTCATCCAAAGTTGACCAACAAAACCCCAAGGCACCAGCATATCTATCTATAGTCAAGGACCGAAGAAGTTATCACCCGAGACGTCATGAGAATCATGGAGACCATCTAGTATTGTGTTAGAGATGAAGGGATAAAGCATAATAGGAAGCCATTTCTGCTAACATTCATGCATTCGATAACAGTTAATTAATAGACTAAAAACATACACCATTAACACATTCATCCATTAAACTCACAATAAACACAATCATTGAAAGAGAGAACTACAACTTTATATTATCTCTATTAAATGGTAGAATCCATACATCAATAGACCCACAATGCAATAGGAATAGCACTTTGCATTATGCTACACTCTACAACTCATGCACTACAATGTGTTATGCGTTCTATGTTCAAATTATGCATATCCTACTAGACTGACAGACTCTATACAAGATTGTTCCATCTACATAAAAAATAGTTACAAAGACTCGTAACATGACTCATGCAAAAACTTAGACTGACTTCTCTTTTGCAGACTTCAGACTCCCTCTTTTCTTCCTTCGCTTCTCATTTTCCTTCTCTTGTCTACTTTGGCGCTCTATATATTTCTCCTCTGCTCCACTCACTTTAGTGATTGTCAATTCTACACACTTTTTTCACCCACATGCAGTGCACATAACCTCTTTGGAGCATGGTATACCTAGAGAACTTTCCAACTCATCCATTATATGCCCCACAATATCGATGTTGTATGGGTTCATTATTCAAGAACATCCCAAAGATCTTCTTCCAACTCGACGTCCATGCGGTGTCCTTTTTAATGTTTAGCATGTAGTATAGAACTTTGATTAGTGCGTGTGTCTTATTCCATCTGTCATGTAGTTGTTGGTGTGCACACAAAACTAAAGTGCACACACATCTGATATGTGCGTGCACACAAACTTACCGAAAACTTTGGGTGCCAACATGAACTATCCATCTATGTTGGAATGAAAGTTAAAAAAACATATAAAAAAATGAAGCCAAAATTTATTCTTCAAACAAAGTTTAGAACGAATAAACACCTATATTGAATAGGCTAGTTAAAACAAATCTAGGCTATGAAAAATGAAATAGAATCTACTCTACATCTATGTGAACATACATTAAGTGAATTCATAATGTCAATGTAAACATCCATGCAAATGGTTGATGCCTAAAGTAGATTTCACATGGTTATTGGGCATGAATTCACGTTTCAGACTATCATGTGGGGGGAACAATTCAAATTAGGTTCGTATTCTTGAGCAACTCTAAAAATTAATGACTTATTGTGCAAATCCATAATTGAGTAGCAAAGTGATTGCATCCATGATGAAATTAGGTCAAATACTTCCTCCTTTATTTCTAAGATAGATGGGTCCATGCACTTGTCCAGGTAGAAATCAAACTTATGTCTGCAAGTAGTGATGAACTATTCATTTCCAAATATTGTAGATTGTTCTTTCTTACCTCTTATTAGCTCAATAAATTTGGATAACCCATAGTATGCCTCTCTCATATACATGTATTTTTGAGGTTTCTTTTGGTTATAATATTCTAGCTTATGTGTGAATAGGGTATTCCAAGAGAGGGTCGTTAGAAATGGATTAGATTGTGTTAATCACACGGATATCCAAAAATGATGTGTTATTAAAGTCTTCATCAATAAGATTGGAAAGAACTTAATTTTTTATCTCCATTAGCTCTTATTACAATGATCCATCTTCATAAGTTACGTCCACAAATTTCTCCTTTTTTCTCCTCAAACCTTCTTAGGAATGGTAGTTATTTACTAATCGGGTTTGCATAATATTTTTTTTATGATTTTTTTTTGTTAGAAATGCCCATCACTTGTAGGGCTAGCATTTCAACCGTTGGCTAAGAAACCAGAACCCATGGGCATCTAAGCCATTAAAATCACTCGGGGATCGCACCCGGCCTGGGCCGCACCAACCCTTAACATCACTAGATTTTTGGGTGTCTCCTCCCGACTAAACACACTATAAGGGTATTGAACTCGAGTTGCCTAGCAAACGAAACTCACACCTTAACCAATTGAGCCAACATAAATTAACATTTTCTTCACGAATCTTATTTTGCAAAAGTATGCATTTTTCATACATGTTCTAAAATCAACTTTTAATCTATGCTAACTCTGTTTCAAAATACTTATCTTCATCAAAATTTCAATGTTCAATAATTTCAAAGTTCAATAATTCAAGGCAAAGAGGGAAAATAAAAAGGACTTCAAAAAAGGTTTTCTTTTTAGATTCCTTGAAATAATTTAGAGCACATAATGACCTTAAAAATCTAACAAAACATGTGTATACTCATGGTTCTCTAAATCTTCCCTCTCACTAAGTTTCATAGGTTGGTAATAAGACAACAGTTCGTTGCCTCTATGCTTACCAAGTAGGGAGAAGTCTAATTCTGCACATTCTTCTGCTTCAACATTTGGTAAATTACTCGAAGTGTACAATACCTCTTCTTCATCTTCATACTCAGGCTTATCATTATTTGAAGCTTGGTTGTTGGGTTATAAACACACTTCCGATTCTGAAAAAAGTAAATTATTTAGTTCATGCAACCACTTTCTTTACTCGATAAGTCAAACAAATTTGGGTTATTTTTAACCCTGAAGTTGTAGATTCCAACTCAAAATAACCAAAGGATGAACCAAAGATAAACCAAATCTTTAATAAACTTTACATTATTCAAATCAAAAGGATTTTTTTCCCTTTGGTTTATCTTTAAGAAACTTTACATTATTCAAATCAAAAGGATTTTTTATCCCTTTTGGTTTATCTTTAGGAAACTTTACATTAATCAAGAAACTTTACATTATTCAAATCAAAAGAAGAAGGAAGTACCTTTTCAAATCCTTCTCAAGACTGTGTGCTTTCTCGCACGCTTCATTTAAATTTGTTTCATTTTTGCGAAATGAACATAGCCATAGTTTTGGGGAGAGGACATACATACGAATGGCAAACAACTTGAACTAAAGGCTTATGATTATAATGGAGATAATAGTAGGCTTGCTGAAAATGTGTATTAAAGTCAAGAATGGATTCTTCGAGTTCCACCAGCACTTCATCAAATTTTAGACACATCTCAACCACACTATAATTTTCACCATAATAACTTAAGAAAATATATCTCTAAATTAAGACCAAATCTAAATTGTGATAATGGCTAGAACATCATACAAATCTAAAACCTTATGTTCAAAAGGGGAAAGAAACAACTTACACATTAAATTTCTTCATGAGTAATATTAACCAAGCATAACTTAGATTTATATATTCAAATATGTCTGATTGCTATAATGTTTCCTTCACAAATGAAATTTGGCAATAACTCAATTACCTTTCTTGGGAGTTCCTGCAAAGGCCCGTGCAATATTATGTTGTGTTGGACTTCCATGCAAAGATTTGAGATAGAGCCATAAAGATCATTTCAAAAAGAAAATGCATCCATGTTTATGGACAACTTGCCACGGGACTGCCCCTCCTTCTATCACCAATTCTATTGATGGGACAAAATAATTAGCATCAACAGTAGGGGTTATCCTTGGAAAAGAGGTCCAATTAGATTCTCTCCCATTTATTGTAGGAAAATCCATTGAGATTTTGGCCTAATAGTCATTACTGGTTTTGGGATTTTATTGGTTGTGCCCTAATCCACCATTCAAGGTATTTTGAATGCAATGAATGACATGTGACTAAACTGATATGCAAAATGTAGTATGCCCTAAATTAATCTAACAAAACCAAAAATAACAAAACCAATTGAAGCAAATGCATAAAGTAATCCAAACTTATTTTGCAAGATTACACTATATACATTCCAAATCACAAACAATAAACTAATGATAGCATGAAATAAATGTAATGACCACCCCTCTGCCTGCTAGTATGGTGGGGCACTAGAAATTTTTAACAATTTATTTCATTTCACCCATCCATATCACATACATGCAACCCTGATACCAAATCAGTATTATGCCCTACCATAATGTAATTACATATGAAAATGACATGCAAACTCATGCATAATTTATGATAACATTTAGATTACAAATGCACAATTATTAATTAAATGTATCATCCATTAAACACATAAAAGGAATAACATAAAACAACATATAAGCAAAATATGTATCCTTAATAATGAATTACATCAACTAGATGCAAATGTAGGATGTTCCTCCCAACCATAGGCATTGTTGCACCAGGTATTTCTATAATAGGCCACAACTGAGCTAGGGCTATGAGTCCAGAAGGACAAATGAGCACTCTCTCTTAGCCCAATTCCCACTAATTTCACAACATGTTCACTCATGCAACCATATCAATCACCATCTCTCTTTCCCCCTTCACTATACACAACCAAAAGAGTGGATCCCCTTCTCTACAATGTAGTCCCTGGGCTATCACACCTCTTTCTTGGGCTCCAAAATAACCTATCTAGGAAAATCCCAATGCTAGGATCTACTAGGATTCTTAATGGTAATTTTCTCAACGGAATTACAATTACAATTCAACCTTTGTTACAGGATTCACTCAATACCTCTTGCAACTCATGCCAAGTTATAATGATGATAGAATGATTAGTAGAATGATGGTGAGAATGATCCCCTAGCTTTCCAAAAAAAAGGAAAGTGTATGCATTCTTTGAACTTACAACTTGGAACTCAAATAAATCCACCTAGCTACCTTGGCAGATATCCCAAGCTTGATTTGTCCTTTAGTACAGGTTAAGGTAAGGACTTTGGGTTACAATAAATTATTACATTTCATGGCTTTGGCCCCTTTGAGCCCCTTTAAACCCCATCTCATTCCTCTCTCATGAAATCATAGCCCCCCATTGTTGGAAGCAGGCCAAAGCGGGAAGAAAGACTATTTTGGGAAGGAAGGCATGCACGAGGAAAGTGACAACTGGAAGGAAGAGCGGCACGTGTGCATGCATGGAAAACCTAACGATGTTAGGGTTAGGGTTTTTGTAATACATTGTAATGGTTGATGAACCAGAAACTTATAAATATAGATACCTAGGTCTCATAGCGAGGTCTAGAGTCGGGTTTAGGGATTCGATGAAGCAGGGATAGAGAGACCTTTTTAGGGAGTTCTTGGAGAAACAATATTGTAATCCGATACCTTTTTGTAAGTTGTTGAGTTGTAGAGGAGTAAGGAGGGTAGATCTAGAGGGCTAGATCGCATGCTAAGGAGACTGGTGCGATCTAGTCCGCCTTGTAATAGTTCTCAACCCGACTGAGGATGAGTTGTAAAGTGCACGGTGTTGTAGTTTTGGAACTATCATAATAGAAGAGCTTGAGAACCAGATCTTTGTGGATGTAGCCCAGGGGGGTGAACCACGGTAAAACCAGTGTTATGTGATTAAATGCTTGTGTTTCTTTTACTGTTTGTGAGTAGAGGTTAGCATGATGAATGAATGAGCTTATTACATTACATGCATAATTGGGAATGACAATATATTTCTTTAATAAGTGGAATAGAACTCTCGACACACACTTCTCATATATCCACTCAATCCTAGACTGTAGACACCTGACTATTGCAGTCACCCATTAAGACTATCTCGGGTGAGACTGTGCAGTGCACCCTTTAGTGTTGCCTTCTAGTTTACCAGGAGGGCCGATAGTTTTAGAGGCTTTGTTGGAACCCCAATAGACTTGAACCCTCAGTTAATCATGTTAAAGGTAAACTGGGGTACCAAACCAACAAATGGTTCCATTTTAGGTTGGAACAATATAGGATTGAGTAGATAGGATCTATTGAAACTATGTTAAAAGATACGTAAGATCTGCGGAAGGCGGGTCAAGAGAATACAGAATCAGACAACAAGAAGGTGAGAATGCATTGCTAGAAGGGGGTGTTGAGATCATGGAATCCCACAAAAGAAGATATCGAAAGCTGGTTGAAGACAAAGGAGTTGGATTTTGCACAGAAAGATAACAGAAACCCTAGAGTAACACCGTGCAAATATCTTGAGAAGTATGTGTTTACTGATCTGCATGAAGTATTTTTCTGTGATTTCCACACTTATTGCAGGAGTGGATATTGAGGTTGAAGGATAACCATGCAACAAACTGGATCCGATAGTTAGAGTGGACCCTAGTTCAGATGGAGCAGTTACAGCAGGTGAATAATAAATTCACCCGCGTAGTAGATTTTTGGCACAACAGTATTATAGCAGGCTTTATAACAGTAGATACCATGAAGTCGTACAACGCAGGGGAGAAATATTTTCTATGTGGGCCTCGAGGAAGGTTTATTCGATCGTTGTATACTCTTGTTAAGATACTGCTATATAAGAAAGGTGTAATGGCAATGGAGTCAGACATCTAAACTTCCTTGCGTGCATGGGGGAAGGGGGGAAGCACTGACAAAAAGAGAAGAAATGGAAGGAGAAGTGGATAAAGGCAAGAAGGAAGAAGCCTTGGACCCAATCATGATGGACGATGACCAGATCAAGCGGATCATGGCAACAGTTGGAAAGAAGCATAGTGGAGTACCCTACCAATACAAGGTGAATACCAAGAAGAGAGTTATAGCTGCAAGGGAAGGCTTGGAAAGTGATGAAGAGGAGGTAGAGGATCTTCGGGTTGTGGAGGAGATTGAGGAAATCTTGAGCACAACATATGTGAGGAAGATGAGAGGTCCAAGAGCAGGAAGAGAAGGCAACAATCCTATCCATATCAATGTCAGTGTGGAACCCATAAACCCATGTGCGACTAACACACCAAAAAGAACACCATCGTTTAGACAACCGAATTTTGGGAGAAGAAAGA